>JAENPR010000251.1:600000-764334 GCA_018135685.1 Themeda triandra
ACAAGTGCCTCTAGATGCAACTCTCAATGCAAATCACTTGTTCTCACTCAAATCTCTCTCAAGAATGATCAACCTATCCAAGAGATGAGTGGGGAGAAGTGTCTCTAGCTCAAAGTATGCTCAAGAGTGTTAGAATGGGCAAGAGAGCCCTCCCATGGCCGGCCAACCTCTTATTTATAGACCCCAAGTCGAAATAGAGCCGTTGGTCCTCGGGGGCGTCAAATAACACGCGCAGGACGCGTATGACCGGAGGCATCAGACGCGTCCGGCGCGGCGTTTTCGCGAAACGACCGCCCGAAATACACGCGCCGGACGCGTCCGCCGCTGCCCGCCGGACGCGTCCGGCGCTCTTCAGCACGTCGCGGCCAGCCGACCGTTGGAGTTTGAAGTACGCCATGTCACCAAGCGCCAGACGCTCAACAGTGTACCGACCGAGTCCGGCGCCCGTGTCCGGCGTGCGTCCGACGACCGAGCCTCGCGAACGAGCCAACCCAGAAAGTTTCTGGTCGGCGTCCGGCCCACCGTCGGACGCGCCACAGCCGCGTCCGGCGCACACTGCGCCTGGCTAGCAGCCCTGCGCCGACTCCAGCACGCGCCGGACGCGTCCGGCCCTCTGGCCCGGCGTCCGACGCCCGCGTCCGGCGCCCACTGAAGAAGACTTATCCGTAGAATCTTGCGCCATCTTCGCTCCAAGTCCAATCTCTTGCCTTGAGTACCAACTCCACCAAGTGTAGACCTCGTCTCAACCACCGGAGTTAGTAGTACAAGCACGACCACGTCGGCAAGAGTTAGCCCTCTAGTTAGTCTCTCATGCATCATGCAAAGTCGCAACTAGAGGCACTTAGGACCGCGAATGAAACCGAGGAAACCCCTCTTGATAGTCGGTTATCGATCCTAAATGTGGTCACACTCGCTAAGTGTCTCGACCACTAAACCTGAAAGCCCTATCAAGTATACCTTCGCCTTGATCTCCATGGGCCACCGTCGGAGCTTGATCACCTCACATGTCCACCATGTTCGTCACCGTGATCACCATGCTCCATCATCCACCGTCACGTTGCTATGTGTCTAACCACACTTAGAGCAAAACATTAGCAACGTTTGAGTGTCATTAATTACCAAAACCAAACCGGAGCTTTCAGCGCCCCTCGACCTCAACAACGTCGCCGCCCGATTCCAAGGTCCCCGGCGGCCGGCCTCGCCTCGCTCATCCTCATCATCACCCGGGCAGCGCCGCCGCCGGCCCAACCTCGCCGGCCCTGCGCCGCCGCCGGCGCCCCTCGACCTGGCCCAATCTCCGTTTCCACCATGGTACTCTCTTCCTCGGTATCAGTATGATGTAGCAAGGGATCAGTAGGCAGTAGTAGTGGCATGGTATATGCGATGCAGATGCAAATTCTGAATTGATATGGTAACTACCTAGCAGTTGCAAGTAGTGCTAACTAAGAACCAGTATGCAGTGATGAATGAAACCATGTGTTCGATGTATGCATCTGATGCGGTGATATTTTGGATTGAAATGGATGAAATGCTTTTGTTATATGATTTAACAAGTCAGAATAGTATGTCTCTGCAACTGCAGTTGTGCTCCTGTGATTTGGGAGTGCTGCTTGGTCATTGCCTCCTTAGTTGGAACTTATTTATGCCCCTGATGCAACTCAAATTTATTTGTGATGATATTTTGGATTGAATTGGATGAAACGCTATTGAGATGTGATTTAACAAGTCAGAAATTTAGTACCTCTGCAATTGCAGTAATGTTCCTGTGATTTGGGAATTGGGAGTGCTACTTAGTAATTTCCTTGCCGCCTTATATGGAATCTTATTTACCATTATTATCATGAGTCATGATGCATTCATGCAAGCTTGCTGATTTTATGTCCCCCATGATGCAAGTCAAATTTACTTACGATGATGTTATGGATCAAATTGAATGAAATGCTTTTGTTATGTGATTTAACAAGTCAAAAATTTAGTACCTCTACAATTGCAGTAATGTTCCTATGATTTGGGACTTGGGAGTGCTACTTCGTCATTTCCTTGCTGCCTTATATGAAATCTTATTTAGCATTGGCATCCTGAGATGAAATCTTCATGTTTCAGGAGGGAATGCCAGATCTTGATTCTTTGATGGAGTATAGTGAAATTGTTAGGAAGACTTTTGGCAGTGAAAAAGAAGGGTTGCAATTTTACAACCGCTATGCTTATGAGAAAGGATTTAGTGTGAGGAAGGACTACTGCGAGTGGGACGGTGGTCATGAAGAGAGGACGAGGACCCTTCGAAAGTTTGTTTGCAGCTGTCAAGGTTTCCGTGCGGCGAAGGAGCTGAACAGGGAGGATATGAAGCGGAGGCCGCGGAATGCAAGTTTTGATAAACAAAGCCGCTGACATGGACTTGTTGAAAAGGCCACTACCCATTCAAGAGGAAGATTTTCCCATAGTTCAGTATGCAGACGACACCCTACTCCTACTCCAAGCTGATGCTAGGCAACTAGTGTTTCTCAAAGCAATGTTGCATTCATTTGCTGAATCAACTGGATTACATGTCAATTACAGAAAGTCACAGATGTATCCCATCAACATTGTACCTAACAAAATGATGAGAATGGCTAATACCTTTGGATGCGAGGTAGGTTCTATGCCTTTTACTTATCTTGGTTTACCCATGTGTGGGTGCCCAGCCAAATTTGTGATTGCGAGAGGATCAAGCACGGGCGTGGTACGTGAAGGATTTCATCGACGAACACAACCATCCGATGATTGAACCGGGCCTTGCTTGTTTTTCGCGTTCACATAGGAACATCGCGATGATCGAAAGCTCGAGATTATGGAGATGCAGATTGCTTGGGATTCGTAAACACCGATAATGGATGTTATGAAAGGCGTTACGGTGGGTATGATAAGGTTGGATTCATAGCAAGGGACCTCTATAATTTCTGCCATCGCGATAAAGCGGAGGCGCTTTCCGCCGGTGATACTCAAACAAGTACTCGGCTATATGGTAGAAAGCAAACGTAGAGATCTGATTTCTTTTTCAGGCATAAGACTCGATGAGAGAGGGTGCTCGGCAGTGCGTTCCGTGTGACTTTCAATGTCGGGTTGATTATAAAGCATTTGGTGATGTCGTCGTATTCGATGGCACGTACAAAACGAATAGATACAACCCGCCACTTGTTCCCTTTGTTGGGGTGAATCACCATCGCAAAGACGGTTATGTTTGCATGTGGAATTCTTTCTCGGGAGACCACCGAGTCCTATGTGTGGCCGCTTAGGCGGTTCGTGATGCCATGACTCGAAGCATCCAAAGTGTCCGTGATCACTGATGGAGACCTAGCTATGCAGGCAGCAATCAGGATTGTGTGGCCCAATTCCTTGCACAGGCTATGCTCATGGCATATCGAGTTGAACATTGAGCGTAATCTGAAGGACGATAAGGTGAAGGAAGCTATTAAGTGCTTTCTTTATGATCGTTGCTCTATAGAAGAGGTTGAGAGGAAATGGGTGAAATTCTTGGTTGACAATAAGGTTACAAATCATGAGTCGTGGCTCTATCAGATGTATGAGACAAGGGAACTCTGGTGTGCTGCGTATCATGATGGTAAGTGTTATTTAGGACTGAGGAGCAACCAGCGGAGCGAGAGCCTACACTCAAGAATTCAGTTTCATCTAGATCGTAAAATGACAATGTATGACCTTGTGCGGCACATCGACCTACGTTTTTCACGGCTGCGTGGTAAGGAAGCATATCTGGACTATCAAGCATCTTATAAGCCATCCTTACGATCCGATGCTACAGTTATTGAGAAGACGGCTGCAGTTTTGTTCACACCAATTGTTTATTTCGAAGATGTGCAAAGACTGATGTCTAAAAGCAGCCGGCAAGTGTTATTGGATTGACACGCTAGACAGATATCATACCGTTAAGTATGTTGTTGGGAAAGCCGATAGAGGACAGAAACAATACTTTGTGAAATGTGAGATATGTGTTCGTGAAGGCCACCTGAAGGAAATTTCTTGTTCTTGTCTAAAGTTACAGTCCCTTGGAACCCCTGCTCACACATCTTCTTCATATTGGGCTATCGCGGCGAGTGCAAGCTTCAGGCTGGTGTAATGACAAGGTGGACAATGGAGGCCAAGCGTGGATTTCCTCCGGTAAGGAAGAGCGTCATGTATGACTATTCTGACAGCCTACTGAGGTTCCAAGAGCTGTGCAATGTCGGCCCAATTGCGGCCTTCAAAGCATCTCAATCACCTGAAGCATTCGAGCGCCTTAAACGTGTTCTGGATGAGGAAGCTGCTATTATCCTGCCAAACGAAGGAGACAACAAATGCAAGAGGTTTGGTCCTGTTCTGCCGCAAGCCCCTGAGGTTGATTCTGCAAAGTTCAGTAATGTCATGGATCCCATGCGTGTGCCTGGCAGAGGGGCACCGAAGAAAAAGTTGAAGTCAATTTCAGATAAGTCGAAGAAGAAATGTACCGTGTGTACTGGTGTGGGTCACAATCGGCGAACCTGCCCCATGAGAAACGAGGTACCTAAGAGTAATGTTCATCAAAGCCGAGAACTGGCTCTATGTGGCATGTGTAATTATGACTAATGTTCCTCTTCACTTGTAGGATTCAAAGCTTCCTGAGGATGTGCTGGATAGATGATTCGCCAAGTATATGATTGCTGTTGCATAATAGCTAGTAAGTGAACATATATGTTTGTGTTTCTGCATACCCGGCTTTCAGTTTTGGGTCATGATTCATCTTTTTATTTGCATCATGTTGATTTGCTATCAGTGCATGCATTGATTTGAATTTGCTGTAACCTGTTGTATGGATTCTCACTAACAGGAAAAGCTTGTGATACATCTATTTTCTTGGAAAAGCTTGTGATAATACGGTGCACCCTGAGTTCGTGTCCCAGCTCATGGCATTGCTCGGCATCAAGGTCTTCTTCTGAAGTCCCAACAGAAAGTTTGAAAGAGCTTGGGTTCAACCTGGGGCACGTGGCAGCATAGCTTTAGATTTCCAAACAGAAAGTTTCTGGTTTATCATTTTTTTTGTCAGCGCTGTGTAACTGTAACGTGGATGTTTCTTCTTCTTGGTTCATCTTTTTTGTGTCGTCGTTTTGGGATTCAAACAACCTGCTGAAATTTTGTATACTGTCATGTGTAAGGATGAAAACGGTCGAAATCGGTCGAAAAACTCCTCTATTGTTTTCTACATTTATATTTAAATACGAAAGCGAAAACGAAAACGAAAAACGAACTTACGATATTTCGAAAACGAACCAATTCGAGCGGAATTATATCGGAAACGGTCAGCATACGAAAATTCAGTACGAAATACCAACCCACTTTAAAGATGTGCATAACTAAACTAACACGTGCATGATTTAGTTCAAGTGCACATAATACAATAAGGGTGGATGACGTAGTCGCCCGACACACAAATACAAGTCTAGACCAAGGAATTAATAGGACATGAACATCTACAGTTTATCAGCATCCTCCATGATGTCATGATCATTTTCCATGTCATTTTCTTCCTCGTGCCTCCGCAATACGGAGTGGAGGACGGAGTCACTGACTCACGACCGTGCGGCGCCGCAATACGTGAGTGGAGGGAAGGCGATACGGGAGTGGCGGTGGGATACGGGAGTGGTGGTGTCTAGGGTTGTTATTGACGCTCTTTATTGCATATAATTTGACCGTCAAAGTAATCCAAAATGACCAAATTCATGGTGCATCATAGCAAATATATTATTTATCTAACAAGTTTCACGAGTTTTGGTTTTCAAACTTGTTTTATAGGCAACATATTATTTCATGAAATAAAAGTATCTCAAACAATGAAATAGACTGCACCATTGCGAAGCTCTCATCGCGCTGATCAAAATGCATATATTATTTGCTATATTTGGAGCTATAAATAAAAAGATATGGGAATAGAAAATATATTTTTTGTCTCACCGAATTTCTACCGAATTTCGAATACGGTTACATACCGAATATAATGTAGAAAAGTAGAAATCGGTCAAAATAACTCCATACCGAATTCCGCACCGTTTTCGAATTTTTCTACCGAATTTCGTACCGTATTCGAATTATTCCGAGAAAAGTGAAAACGATCGGATCAAATGTAGAAAACGATGCGATTCAGTCGGGATTTTCATTTCCGTTTTCATCCTTAGTCATGTGTTAAACTGATGCTATACTTCAACCTGCTGAAATTTGCACATGCATTCTTTTTGGGTGAAGTGTGATATGGTCACTCAAATGGGCAAACGGGGCCACCAAGCATTACCAGGTCAGGGACAGTTCAGATCTGGGGGTGGCCGTATTGCACCTTTGAATGACCAGGAACAGGGAAGCACCAAGATTTTCATGGTGTCAAAGGTTGACAGGTCGCAGCCCTTTGCTGCATCATTAATTAGTAGAATTAGTAATAAAAATGCAGGGCCAGGAGCATCTCGTACGCCAAGAAGTCAATTTGCAGTACACATTACATTCCAAGTGGCCTCATGGCGCCAACAACGACAGCAAACCGCCTCCCTTTTGTCCAAGATTCTAAGCACACACGGTAGATCCCGAAGTTTCAGGCTTTCAGCAACCTGTACCTCTTCAGTCTGTAAAACAGATCCATCAGCGTCTGTTCGTGTACTTGGTAAACGAACCATGTGGACTTATCGTTTTTCTGGTCAAGGCGTCGGGCGCAATTTATCACTAGAGGAAGATCTGACGTTTGGACGTGCCGTGTCCGTGTCAAAGTATAAATCCAGCTTAGGAACCATCGTTAAGACGAAGTCAGTCAAATAACTCGAGCTGAAAAAACATCGTCAGGATCGTCGCTTCCAATCTGTGCTCGCGCTTGACCAACGCCTCACCTGTCAGCGAGGTTTGTCCTCTTCGGAGCGGAGGGCCGGCCTCTCCTCAATAGCAGAACGCAACTTGTTGGGCTGTCTAAGCAGCGTGGGTTGTAACCTTGGTAATGGGCCGCGAGAAAACATCCAACTCCGAACGGCCGAGCCACAGGCACACTGCTCCGCAGCTCCGCCCCGCTTCTGGTTCCCCGCGTGTTAGTACCGCGTCGCTAGCTGAAGGCGGGTGAGGTGGTGGAACAAGCTATAAAACAAGGCCCAAGGCTACGTCCCAAATCATACCTTTATCGGCCTTTGATATTAAATTTATTTTTTATGGGGGATGGGCCATAACAGTGGCTTGCCACTGGACCTGTCTGCGTCTGTGTCGCTCAGCTGTTGCACTGCTGGCAGGGCCTGGTGCACCTCAACCAATGCCAAATTGAAACTTTTCTGCTTGCTGGGCTGGGCTGAAAGCTCCAATGATCTTTGTTGCTTAAGTCGCTAAATTTTGAAGATTTGTATTGACCAACTCAGCCTTTTTGGGCTGGGCTGACAGCACTATTTATTTATGTTTTCTTTAGTGAAGAACGAAAATGGGAAGTGAACAAAAATTATTCATTTATAATGGCCGTAAGTTTTAGCACCACACGATCGAGCTACCAACTACACAAGGCAAAGAACAGAGCACCACAGCATGACAGTAATTAATAAAAAGATTGTCAGTTCTTTACAAAATAAGAGAGCAACATATTCCATTCCAATAAGAGCAACCGATCACATGCTATACAATTATTCCCCCCAAATCTCTTGGTTGCCGTATGGCCCTCCGCGTCGCGCTCGTTTACCTCCATTTTCTTGTACCTGTTTAGCTATACAATCGGTGCTGAATTGGTCCATGACACTTCTCTTTCTCTTCTTCTCCTTGACAGGAGGATCTTGAACAATCCTTTTTGGGGCGCCTTTGCCTCGGGGTCGTCCTCGTGGTCTCTTAATTGTTGCTTCCGATGCTATATTTTCTTCTCCCACTGACGCTGCATTTTTCTCCACTCCTTCCTTGGCTTTCCTTCTGCCTTTTTTCACGATGGACGCAGAGGATGCAGCAATTTCTTTCTTGGTAGCCACAGCAGCTATTTCAGTTACCGTTGATGATGGTAGTATCTCCAATTCATCTAGATCGTCATCCTGTGCATCCGGAAATTTTGCCAAGTACGCTTCCCTCTGTAAGTATGACCAACAGAAAAAGTTAGACCCGATTCTTTTGTGAACACGCTATCGCAACTGAAAGATTTGAGTATGCAGTAAAAGCACATACCGTGAGTGGTGTGGCGTATGAGTCCAAGTGTTTCTTGTTACAATCTGAATGGAGCAGCTTCGTGCATATTCTATAGCAAAAAGCTTCCATTTCAAACTATACAAGCCACATGAAGCGCACGTCACATAACACACTATACAAGCCATATAGTAGAAATTTATAAACAACAATAATTCTCACATTTGAAAAATCATGAGCCATTTGCACTCCGTCCCATGCCAGGATGTATTGGATTAGAAACGCACCACATGAAACCCTACAACGGAACGTAAACATAAGTAACTACAGTACAACATTAATATACAAATTAAGGAAAAAAGAGTACTCGTCTCTTTGCTTCGGTATGTTATCATAGGGAACTATTTCCCACTTGCGCAAGTTAATTGGATTTTTAAATTGAACCAAGCCCTCGTTGACTGAACACTCGATGCAAGACTGTATGCCTTCGACCTATAGTGGATGGTGACATAAATGAGAAGTTTAACCAACCATGATTTTTAGTTCAATACACAACAGTTCGAACATAGAGGATCAGTGCTTACCAATGATTTCTCCAAGACTTTGTCTCGTAATCGTAGGGAGTCAAGGATTTGTACCTCTTCCTTTATAAAGTTTAGGACTAGGAGTCCCCAGTGATTCTGGTTTAAGTTCATAGGCACGAATACCTGGTAATTAAATTGCAAAAACCTTTAAATCTATGGCTACAATCCAAACAGGTAACATTTCCAAACTTTCTTAGTAAATCATGGGATAGCAACATGAAAAATTTGTCAAAACCAAATCAGCATTACATACCAAATGTTTGCCTTTACATTTGTTGGCAATTCGCTCCTTGAAAGTACCACGTTCCTTCGAAATATCTTTTGCAAGAATCTGGACATCAAATGTCCTAATAAATGATGCTGAATCATTCTCCACTAAATCGAGTGGAATAGTGAACAGCAAATGGAAGGTGAGCCAACTGCATCAATAGTTGTGATGTAACTAAATCTTTCTTGCTGCATTATTTTTTTTTCTTTCCAGCCACACGCACCGCCTCCTCTACTATTAGCGGCAATGCTTGTAAATTTGGGATAAGAGGATTAGCTATTGTGTTTATTGTTAATGCAACTCCTGCCTGTTTATGCCGCAGTGCTCCTATGTGGTGTTTGACGATTATCAGTAGCAAGGGGGAAGTTGTTAGGTCAACTGAGAAGGAATTAGATGTAATTTGTCAGACTCGAAATATGTCTGATTGTATTATTTCTCTGTACAATACTGAATTCTGATGATCCTAAACATGTGCATGTGACTTGTGTTTCCTCAGAGCATCGAGTAAGGACGAGGCATGGCCCTCTATTGGTTTCTGTATATGGGGACGAGGACAAGCCCATGCTCATAACTTATCCGTATGTAGCCTTAAATCGTGAGTGCCTCTAGATTTTTTTTTTTTTTTTTTTTTTTTTTTTTTTTTTTTGTGGTAAAGGTAGCAAGCTTGGCCATAGATACAACGACTTAATACATTGGGGAAATTCTTCCTGTGTGGTAGACATGTCTTACTTCCAAGGATAGTTCTTCTGTCCAGAGGCTGAGTCACTGTTGCTTCACAGTTTCTGTGTGTACCACATCACACCTCAAGGACACGAGATTAGTTATGATGTTTTTTTTTTCTTGCATTGATTAATTCAGAAATAAATGAGTCTTTACTATATTTTGAGGCTTCAGAAGGGAGCCCACTTGAGATTTTTTGAGCTAAAAAAAAAAAATTGGGATTCAAACGATGGGATTAGAATTACTATACTCTAAAATGCCCGTAAACATGTACTAAGTTAACCTGCATGCTGTGGTGAAGTCTGCCACCCTTCTGTTTGGTTTTGCTGGCTCTTAGTGATAGAAGTAATATTCCATCGACAACACCGAGTAGGGGAAGAGGGTGATTCTAATCAAAAAGTACTAATTTCATATTGCTAGATAAAGACTTTAAATGAGTTGAAAGTTAATAAATTTAGACAAAAGTATTATGATGTTCTGTTATTTTTTTTCCAGTCATGCTCTGTCTTCTCTTGTTTAAATAAAACATATCAGTCAGAAGTCACAATGTAGCTGCAATTGAACTGCAGCAATAGTTAGACTTTTTTTTTTCAAATCACAGTTTGTATTTGGAGTTGAGACTAGTGGTTGTTTTGCAGGTACATGGAGCACCTGATAAAGCTTATAGTTTGATTGCTACTATAAGCTCTATGAAAAAGCTTTTAGTAGGATTGCTATTAGAAAATGTGGACGTTGTTATTAGAAATGTGGTGGTTACAAGTCTAGTACCAACGACCACATATTGTTCGGTTGTTGAAAAGTTAATGACGGGAAATATTATGTGGTCATTAATTGTATAAATGATGGAGCTTTTAACAACCATGGACGACCACACTTTCATGGTTGTTAATAACTTTTAATGACCATATTAGGACTTTTAATGACCATATATCCCGTCGTTAATACCTCTTTTTCTTATAGTGTTTTCAAACAAAAAAGGCTTAAGACAAAGTGATCTGTTGTCCTCGATTTAACATTGCGGTGGATATGTTGGCCATTGTCATTTCAAATGCCAAAGAGAATGGATAGGTGAAAGAGGTCGTACCACCTTTAGTAGAAGATGGATGATGTATCTTATGATATGCAGGTGACATGGTATTGTTTTTAGATCATGATATTGAACAAGCAATGAATATGAAGTTGCTTTTAAGCACTATGAGCAATTATCGGGTCTAAAAGTAAACTTCCATCAAAGTGAAATCTTCTGTTTTGGGCAAGCTAATCATTGTGAGATGCAATATTCATAATTATTTGGCGGCAAATTAGGAACATACCCCTTCTATTACCTGGAGATACCAATGCACTACAGAAAGAATATCAACAAAGACCCAAAAACAGTTGAAGGAAGAATATAAAAGAGGTTATATAGTTGGAAAGGAAATATGCTTTCTTAGGGTGACAGATTAGTATTAATTAATTTAGTACTGTCCGGTTTACCAATGTTTATACTATCTTTTTTCAGGATCCCCAGAGGAGTGCTAAAGAAAATAGAGTACTATAGATCAAGGTTTTTCTGGTAGTATGATTAACATATAAATAAATACAGAACGGCAAAGTGGTCCATCATTTGCCAATCCAAAGAGCCTAGAGGTTTAGGTATTCAAAACATAGACATTCAAAATAAGTGTTTATTAAATAAGTGGCTATTTAAGTTGTGTAATGAAGATAGAATATGGCAACAACTTATAAAGAATAAATACATTAAAGACAAGACCTTAACATGGGTTTCCAAAAGGGCCGGTGATTCTCATTTATAGATGAGTTTAATGGGGGTAAAGGACCAATTCATAAAGCTAGGAAAATTTAAGCTTGCTGATGGTTCTCAATCCAGGTTCTAGGAGGATACCTAGTTAGGGAGACATTATCTAAAAGCACAATACCCAAATCTTTATAATATTGTTCAACGAAAACAAGCTACAGTGACTTCAATACTTAATACTGTTTCTTTTAGTATTTTCTTCTGATGGGCATTAATAGGAATAAACTGTTAGAGTGGAACAATATCATAGCAAGAACTGTGAACATTAATTTACAAGATGAATGGGATACTTCTTTTGGCTTTTGAAAAATAATGGTTCCTTTACAGTAAATTTCATGTACAAATACCTTGTCAATACCCGCATCATTGTCTTATAGAAAATTTGGCGTTTCAAAATACCACTGGAATTTTTTTTTGCGGTCGGGGGTGATACTAACCAAAGATAACTTAGCAACAAGGAATTGGAGCGGTAACAAATTGTGCGTGTTTTGTTGTAGAGATGAACCAACTAGACACCTATTCTTTGATTGTGCCTATGCTAAATTCCTTTGGCGAGCTGATTATTTGGTTCTAGGTCTAGGACCTCCCACGAACATTCTTGATCTTTTTCATGGATGGTACAAACAGGGGCCAAATCAAACAATACCTTGCTATTAATAGGAGGTGCTGCCATTTATTGGACAATATGGCTTACAAGAAATGAAATGGTTTTTGATAATTGCCACCAAACACTTTTTTACAGGTCTTGTTCAGGAGGAACACACTGATTACGTCACTTGGCGCTATCACAATGGCATGAAGAAAACAAGGAGTGAATCTTCCAATTTTGTAACTGCGCTAGAAATCTCCTCTCCTGTTTCCGTAAATACGAAAACATATCCTGCAAATATGGAAATGGGTGGGACAAAAGTAGAAAACAGGATGGGTCGGGATGGGATTTTTTCTGTCCGTTTTCATCCCTAGATGAGGACAGATGTTTATTTCTTTATTAAAAAAAGTATGTGCTTTCCTTCAAGCACACCAGAGCATATGCCTTTCCTCATTGAGTCTCAGCTGGTTTATGCTTCTCAACCTTTCTTCATTGAGTCTCAACATGTTTATGCTTCTCACCTTTGCTTGCCCGAGAGACTCAAGCACCATGCTCTACTGATTCTTTGGTTTTTTCCAGATGTTGTTCTAGTGTTCGGGTTGCATATATAAGGCTGATGCAAGGGACAATTAAGCTCCTCCATTGCTTAACTTGTACTTGGCGGATGTGTGTGGATTATCATGGATTCAATGCGGAGACTATCAAGAACAAGTATCCCTTCCCTCGTATTGACGAGTTGTTTATCATCTAAAAGTTGCTAGGGTGTTTTCCAAGATTGATCTGCAGTCAAGCTATAATCAGATTCCGGTAAGAGAAGAGGACATTGAGATGATGGTATTTGTGACCATGTATGGGCACTATGAATTTTAACTTATGTCTTTTGGATTAACAAATACACCTCCTTGCTTTATGGAGACAATGAACAACATGCTAAGCAACTTTTAGCAATTTGTGATGGTATTCCATGATGGCATACTAATTTTGTCACTGTGCTAGAAATCTCCTCACCTGTTTCCATAAATACAAAAACTAGATCCTACAAATATGGAAACAGGTGGGACAAATGTATAAAACGGGATGGGTCGGGACAAGATTTTTTCTGTCCGTTTTCATCCCTAGATGAAGCCAGATGTTTATTCATTTATTAAAAAAAAGGTACTCTCCGTCCCAAAAAAAAAAGTGTCGTTTTAGAATTTCGACATCTTGTTTGACCATCCGTCTTATTCAATTTTTTTTATAAATATTATTTATTTTGTTATGACTTATTTTATCATTTGGGATACTTTAATAATGATTTATTTATTTTATAATTTGTAGAAAATTTTTGAATAAGCATAAAAGCGGTCAAACACGATGTCTGGCGTCAAAAACATGACTCTTTTTGGGACGGAGTGAGTATGTGCTTTCCTTCACGCACACCAGAGCATATGCCTTTCTTCATTGAGTCTCAACTGGTTTATGCTTCTCACCTTTGCTTGCGAGAGACTCAAGCATCATGCTCTACTGATTCTTTGGTTTTTCCAGATGTTGTTCTAGCCCTTCGGGTTGCATATATAAGGCTGATGCAAGGGACAAACTCCTCCATTGCTTAACTTGTACTTGGTTCGCTGCATCGACCTAATTGTTACTTGTTGCTTCCTGCTCCTCGCTACCCGATACTACAGCATCAAATTAATTGCAGGTCCTCAAAACAAGAAACTCCACCAGAGCCGTGCTTCAGATAAGATCCAAAGACCCTTGGTTCCCTCCGTTGATTTTCAGTCTTCTTGAGCCAATCAAGGTGGGCGGATCATCTCCTCCTGTCGCTGCTAACTGCCATATTCGGAAAGTAGGTACGTATTATTGATTTAAGAATTTCCTTAATTCTAAATTCATGGGCATGCGCTACATCGATAAATATATATGCCTTCGTAGCGTGTGCTTATATTTATATATTTATTCATACGAGCTAGGAAGTGCGGGCCGCATTCTACTGTATCCTAATTCAGACGCAGACCGCCAGGCAAGGGGCAGTAAAATGGTGGGACCCAAGTAAATAAATATTAATAAATCCATTCACAAAGCCGTGGCATAGCGTTCACATGAGTGGCATAGCGTTCACATGAGTGACTAGCACAATAATCAAGGGAGTGAGGCGTGCGTGTGTGTATGAACAGATACTACAGCTGTACTCAGATGAGAGGCGCTCAAAAAAAAAAAAAGCACAATAATCAAGGCAAATGGATGAACACGATGCTGCAACCGGACGATGGTGCATTCTGTTCCTTTGGCCCCTCCGATTCATCAGCACGTGGTAGATTAGTTAGGGCCTGTCTGAGACAGGCAGACAGCTCACCATTGAAAAATTAAATCTGAATCGGGGATTCACCGTAGAGCAGCTCTACTAGTGGATCTGAGATCTCTGCCGTGAATCTACCAGGAAAGTGTGTGTTTGGCGACTCAGCAGTTCCAGATCTACACAATAGCATTTTGATTGAAATGGACTATTTTGCCCATACGATAGGTCCCACATGTCAATCTCACTTCCACATAGGCCCCCGACATCAGAAAAAAAAGCCTTGCCTTCTTCCTTCGAACGATAATCTCGCGCTAGAGGGGAGAGGCGCCCGCGGCCAGCGGCTCCCACGGCCGGGGGCTCGCCGGAGCTTGCAGCTAGCGACTACCACGCCGGCGCGCTCCCATGGCTGGGGACGTTGCTGGGTGCGCGGCTAGGCAGCTCCCATCGCCGGCGCGCGTGGCCAGGTGGCTCCCATGGCCAGGGGCGGCGCGCACGCTCGAGGCGGGGCTTGGGATGGCCTCTCCCATAGCCGGCCATGGCGGCCTCTCCCACGGCTTCGGTGACCAGCAGTGCCACGCGGTGCGTAGGGCGGGCGCGCGCCGGCAGTGGCCCACTAGCGAGTGCGTGAGGGAGGGCGAGGGGATGGGCGCAGTGGTGGGCGCGACGAGGGGCTCCGTCAGCCGGCTCTGCTGTTTCTATTTCGGCGGCGCGCGGGTGCACGGGCGGACGCCTCCCGTCCGGCGACTCGGTGGTGTGGCCGGGCACGAGTGGGCACATCCTTAGTTGGTGGCCCAGCGGCTAGCGGGGCCACAGGCAGGCGCGTCCCTGGCCAGCAACTGGGTGGCGCGTGGGGCGCGGGCGGACGCCTCGCCAGTGCTAAGTTGCAACGGAAAATAGGGAAGAAGAAATAGAAACGAACCGTTATGTTTGTAACCAATGGCAATGGTGGGTAATTTTCCCCAACTCCACTAATTTAAGTTTAGTGGAGCACCCCTTGGGCAGCTCCACCATTTTGGT
The DNA here is from genome assembly GCA_018135685.1 of Themeda triandra. Taxonomy (NCBI): domain Eukaryota; kingdom Viridiplantae; phylum Streptophyta; class Magnoliopsida; order Poales; family Poaceae; genus Themeda; species Themeda triandra. The sequence continues at coordinate 615,373 of JAENPR010000251.1, forward strand.
GAATCTGGCCCTCAGGTCCGCTGTTTCGGTAGATGTGAATTTGGTGGAACTAGACTGTTTGACAAACTTTTTCTGAAGTGGACCTATTTTTGCTGAATCTGGAGCTGGTGGTACTGTCGCAAACAGACCCTTAGGGTGTGTTTGGTTGAGCTGTGGCTTTTGGAAAAGCTGCTGTGGGCTGTGAGCTGTGGAAAAGCAACTGTGAGAAAGCAGCTGTAGGAAAAGCAAGGCCGTTTGGCTAGAGGTGCTGTCAAATTATGGATTGTCTCGAGAAATACTTGTTTATATAGAAATTTTGTTTTCTCGATTGACACTTTTAAATTATACGGTGACCCTTCTAAACCTATGGACTTAAGCAAGAGGTAGTTAGGTACATGCATTACTTGTTTGACATCAGTAGTTAGGTGCTTAATTTTGATTGTTTTCACTTTGTATTACTTGTTTGACATCAGTAGTTAGGTGCTTAATTTTTTTCTTCAATTAGCTAAGTAATAAATCTTACCGCTACTATTGCTTCGTTGTACCCTACAGTGCAAAACAAAGTGAAAGCAGGAGTAGAGGTGCTTTTGAGTTTGTACTGTGGCAAAAGCCAGATTTTCCCAAAAGCAGCTTCAGATTTTTAGCCCTTTAGTTGAGCTTTTGACTTTTTTGGGCAAAAGCCACAGCCAAAAGCCCAACCAAACACAGCCTTAGACTACTACCACAGCTAGGATGGCCACCACGCCCGTATATACATCACGTTGTAATCCCGTACATTTTCTAAGACTCGGCTACCAAGGAGATGCCAAAGTCAAAAATTGTCCCTGCTTAGACTTTATGCATGCTTTTGTTTTCTAAGACTCGGCTACCAAGGAGATGCCAAAGTTAAAATTAATTTATATATGTCCATTTTATTATCTATTTTAGAAAGTAATGCAGATACATGTCCCGGATACTTTGGATTACTGCTACCTATTTTCCACCACTACTCCAGAGGTCTCCCATTTCTTCCACAATGAAAGTATAGTTATTATATCTGCTGGTTGCATTACAAACTTTTAAATGTATTAAAAAGCAATAAATTCATTATTATACAATACTTTTAATGTTGAAATTTTCAGCCCATTCTTATACAACAAAAGTACTTTTTGATGGGAAATAGTGGTTAAATTTTTAATCTTCAATTGCAGACATTCTACTATGACAATCTATATTGGACTAAAGATAGTACTACTTTGTCTCTATAGTGGTTCCATTTTGTAGAATTGTTTCCCTTTTCCCTAGTCTTTAACTTGATGCCGAAATTGCTGTGGTTCTAGCTAGTCGGACTTAACAAACAATTCAAACTTTCTGAAACCAAAAAAAATATTTACTTAATTATTTTTTAAAACACACCTTTTTCATTTGTATGTTGAAACTGGCAGCCAATACAGTTAGCACTACTCGTTGTTTATAGTATGTAATCAATTAGTTGCTTTCCTTACTATTACTAATTGGAGACTTCCTTTGAAGAACACATTAATCATCATGAGATGCGCTAAGAATTTCTCAAAAAAAAAAGACACCCAGCCATCAGTTCGTAGACTGTAATCATTATCGATAATACTCGCTATTGCATCTATTCTATTTTTTTAACTAAATTACTCACTACCGCCATTATTAGAATTAACCTAAAGTAATCCACTAATCTTCACTTAAATTACCCCCTAAATTTGTATCTAAATTATCCAGCTTCATAGGTTTTAAAAATAACCTAAATAAACTAACCTCTAAAATCTGATCTAAATGGCCTATGTCTGTAAAGGCAAAAAAAAAAAAAAATATCACAAAGTACTTTTTATATGCTTCTAAATTACTCACTTCTTCCATTTGTTAATACAGAAAAGAACTAATTTAAGATATACATACATGATGTGCGTTACCATACAGACCATGTATACATTTATGAAAGAAGCGATGAGCATATAAATTTCCATGCCAAATACATAGCTGAATCTAATAATTTAACTAAACACATGTCAAACACAAATAGAGGCATGATGAAAAGGCAAAAAATATGAATAAGGCTGAAAAGGTATATAAACTAATTAGTAGCTAAAGTTTATCTCATCTGGATAAAAAATAAGAAATACCTATATGATTGTTGTGTTAGAATATGAACACTTGAGTGGGATTTAACTAAATACATGTCAAACACGCATGGACATGCAATGCTAAGGGAACAACTACGAATTGGAATAAAAAGTGTATATAGCAACTGGTAAACTAAACTCCATCACATCCACATAAAAATAAGAAAGTATTTTCATAAGTATTTTTTTAGATTATGAGCAAATAAGAGAGACCAAAGATAAGCAATGTTAGTTATGAGCCCAAAACTTGTCCACAAATTTCTAACACCTATATCTCTTAGTGCCTATGCAACAGCATGGGTTGATGGACTAGTGGATAATAGTGTGAGGTATTTGGTCCTTGCCAGTCTCCGAGACACCAATTTTGCCACAAACTGTCGAGCTACATTTCAAAATGGATTGAAATTTTAACATTATGAATGTATTTTCAATTTAAGTCTACACACATCACCTTTGTCCATCCAATATAAATGGTGATGGGTGAAGCAGCATTTTTTCCACGTGGCTGGAATCTGTCAGTAAATTGTCTCATTCTTTCTTTTATGCTAACATATAAACTCCCTTGTTTTTTTATATATATAAGAAAACTCAATCCGCGTTGGCTAGGCAGTCCCGGGTATTTCCCACTTAAGACGAAGATCTTCTCACTATTGCTCAAAAAATATATATGTATGCTATGTTTAAAATAATTGGTTGCACACATCACTTGTTTACTTTATAGAAGACAGAGGTAGTGAAATTCAGATGCTTCTCTAATTCTAAAATGCGAATGCAGGTCAAGATGACCCCGGAGAAAGTCAGAGTAAGCGTTGCCATGAACCCCCCTATACTTCTGATTGACAGCTCACACACATTTACATTAAATGGGGCAGCAGTGGTGCGTGTTGAAGGACCCTCATCTATGAAGAACCATGCCCCCATTGACCTAGTCACACTTATCAATATTAACCAAAGCATGAGCTGGCCAGCGGCATCACAAACAGAGATGCCATCAAGGTTGGATCTGCTGAAAAATGCCATGAAGTTCATAATAAGGCAGCTTGGTGATGACGACCGCCTTGCCATTGTAGCATTCAACGACAAGGTCATCAAAGAGAATACTACTGGCATTTTAGAAATATCCAGCAGTGGTCGGATGGCTATCGAAAGAAAGGTAGATGGGCTTGTGGCTATGGGTGACACTGCTTTTAAACCGAGCTTGGAGCATGCTGTGAAGGTATGTGGTGAACTTAGCAACTCCATTTGATTCCTAATATGAATTTATTTGGGCTTGCGCATAAGAATTGAATACTAGTTCAAAAACTACCACTCCTCAAACATTGGTGGAGCTTACGGTAAATAAAAAAGAAAATACAATAATTAATGGAATACACTTGTAACATCCTGCATTCCAAAATCATTTAGGGCCTGACCCACCAAGACGGTCCACATATGCATTGCTACACATAGCACCCTGGCTGTACTTTAATATGAAATTGTTAACTACCAAGTCGTCCTTGCAAATTGCTAGGTAAACTATCCCTTTTTCATTTAACTTACTTTCTGTTTCTCAAAAATCATCCCATTTAGTTAAATCCATATCCATGTTTTCTATATTTGATCTTCTTTAATTCAAAATAATCAATAAATTTTAATAGATTATTGCAGTTATTAAGATTAACTATCCTAGCTAACTGTTAATGGTGATCAGAGAGGTGCAAAGTATAAATTCTACTCTAGACACCAATGTTGCCTAGGCCCTCAACTGCTCAATTCAAGATGCACGCATCTGGTGATTGTAGATAAGTTTTGAACAAAACAGCAATAAATAAGACATTTGTTGGCATACATGGATTTAATTATGGTTGTGTTACACCATATAGCAATAAGAAGATTTCTTACCTGATTGCACCCCTACTACTCGAGCACTTGAGCGCTTAAGCACACAAAGCACCAACAGGATCATTTGGTAGTCCACTACAGGTTAAGGATTGAGATCATTGGCGATGTGGTGCATTGTTTCATCCTCGTTATGTAACATGAGCTCAATATTCCATAAGCCGACCCTGATACTCATATATATCGAAGTCCAAGCATAGAGGGTGTACACAATTTCCGAGAGCGTGGCAATTCGAACTGATTTATACTGTGCAGGAGTGTACAAGGGTACCCACATAATAGACACTATAGACTATATGACCCATTTGGTCTGTAAGTAATGATTCATGGGCCAATGTGTCACACACTTGTCCAAATCACTGGCCAATGGTCAAAGTGGATAGGTGTATAGCCACTAGCTACACCTCATCCCAAACTGCATCGAATCTATTGGATTACCCGGTCAATGCATGGAACTTAGCTTATCATTCCCATAAATGACATGCATGCAATTTGTATGTGCCCAAAGATCACATCAACAATTCGTTGGCCCTTAATCAACTCAAGCATGTCTACGCCCTTTGGATACCCACCTACCAAACATAACCCTGCCACTTGCTCTAGCTTCAAGTCATCACTCATAGTTGCTCATCTTTTATTGCATCCTCAATTACAAGTTGTATTTAAATATGGAACCCCTATAATTCACGAGTATTGGTATTCTTGCCACTTTTGCACTTCTACCTAGGACTAAGAATAGATAAGAATTTACATGTGGACACCTACACAAGCATACTTCAAGGATCATGATAAGTAAGAACAAGGTTGATCATGCATACATGGGTTCTATGCAATCATGGACTATATAGAGATAGGCTCATGCACAAGAATTTACATATACTAGCCAATTTGATCCAAAATAGGAGTTCATGATAGTTATGGGCCTGCCTTGGTGCTCAAATTGTGCCACATTGGCTATAGGCTCTGGCTCAAGATAAACTTTCACTTTATCTAGCATCTCATTATCAACACGAGTGTGAATGTTCCATGGTTAATTGAACATGCCATGAATGGATGAGAGCTATGCTCTAAATGTTATGGTTAAGCATGATTAAACATTAGTATGTACTGTTGAAAGTATTAGAAGTACAGCACATAAGGTAGATATATATGTGCTAGATATATATGTGCTAGTGTAGGGATGATGTCTAGTTAAAGTTAGATCGAGGAGGGACAATGGTCAAATTGGCCAAATGGGTTGGGTTAAGTTGTAGAGCCAGGTGCTCTGGAGGGTGGTGTGGTCAGAGAGGTCACGCTTTGGTGGAGGGGTGGAGTTAGACTACCGGCAGTCACGGTCAACTGATATGGAGGTTCATTAGATCATTCAAAAGCCCAGTCTAACCCCTGGGAACCATGGTTCAAACAAAGGTTAAGGGTCAGTGTTTGACACCTGTGGAGAGACCGAGGTCAGTCCGCGGCTTAGCTGAGGCTAGCCGGCAACCAAGCCACCGGTGGATTGTCTGATGACTCTGAACGGGGTCTCTTCCTAGCACATCATAGTGACCTAGGCAATTAAATTTGGTAGGTACATTTGACATGCATAAGGGTTCTCAAGAACTAGGTAATCAATAGAGGCTTGAACCATGGGGCGTCTAAGGGGCTAATCTTACGTCGAATCAGAGAAAAATGGAGGGCTAAGGAGCTCACCAATTGGTCATGTGGTCAAACAAGGTGCTGTGGGTTGGTGTAGAACATCGTTGGTTAAGCTTGCCTTGCTCTTTCTATTGAGGTGCTTGATGTAGATGGAAATAGAGGAAGAAGAGCTAGAGGATCTTCTTGCTCTAAGTCTTGGGGATAAAGGTGTAGGAGAGGAGGTGGAGAAGCTCATCAGCTTCCAACTGTAGTGATCCAACTCTAGCGATCCTCTGGAAAAGCTGTAGTGATGGTGGATTTTGGTGATGGGTTCTTCTCTCCTTTCATGTTGTTTAACTTGGATGAGGGAGAGAGTGAGAGAGGGCACTGAGTGGGGGAGAGGAGTTGAAGTGTGTAGGTGTTAGGCTGATGGGTAGGCTACATGAAAGGGTTGTGGTGCATGAGCTTTGTCCTGGTGACACGCACCAGAATGGTGCTCACGTCAGGCCGGAGGTTAACTAATTTATTTCAACTAAACATGATTTATGCTTAACAATGCACAGGATGCCATGATGAAACATGGTTAAACAAGGGCTGTGGTACTAGATTTGGTTTAAATTCATTAGTATGAAATTCTCTAATTTGTTTTTATAACAACTTGCAGAGTGGCCTGCGAAAATGTGTGCCAGTATGCCATTCAATTTTTCTATAACTCAGCTTGCATCGTCATCACTCGTTTTTTTTCCTGCCATATCCTGCTCTCAAATCAATGGTTTTATAGTAAATTTTTTTGTCACCATAAGTAGTTGTTCCGTCATTAGCAACCTGAACATATGTCTTGTTTTGTTGTTTGGTCAATACCACGACCTTGAGCTTTATAGCCTTGTGCAGTTGCTCATATCCTCCTATACTGTTCACTCCATATCTCACTCCGAAAATTGATGCATGGCTCTATTGATGTTTATTTTGTCACTGGATGTCATGGCTCTGCCATCTATTCTATGGACTGTGTGTCTCTTAGCTGCCTAGTTTACATTATGACCTCGATCTAACAGCAGCCAAAGCCTGGTACAAGCAGAGACTAGTGTCTATGTTGATGTGGGTAATTATATGAATCTATTTTCTCTTTTTATCGAATCTATCTTGGGTTGTAGACTCTCTTTCCACTGTTGTAGAGTGGGCACCATACGGATAACCCATATACATCATGCGTACATCGATTGTGGAAGAGACAATATGTTACGTTGCTCAGTTCTTATTGATGCAATGCTTGTATTTTTTTTTTCATATACGAATAAATTGAACATTCTCATGTATTGGTTCTTATCTTTTGATTTTTTTATGCTAAGTATTTGATATCAAAATATAATTTGAATTACGATTTTGAATTTTATTTTATTCATAGGCCAAGATTCAATCACTTAGCCAAAATCATGAAGTTACTTCTCCATATTTACTTTATAACATCTAATATTGAACTATACTTTTTACATATTTGTCCCAGAAAGATAATTTGAATCACAATTTCTGAATCATTTTAAGTCAGCTTTGAACTCTTAAATGCATGAGGGTGCAACGAAGAAAGTTGACTTTATTTTCTTTAATTATGGCAAGTGTAGGTAATATAATAGAGAAATACGTATAAGGATATTTTTGGATTGACTTTATTGTAATAGCAGTGGCAGGTAATTCTTTAATACTGGCATGGTAGGTAATACATAATTAGGTACAAGGGTACCTTTGGGCTAATTTTTGTGTAATGAAAGTGGTGGATGAGTACTTTTATATTATTTTCTCTGATTAAACTGTTAATTTCTAGGCTTTGAGAATCAATATTGAAGGTTATTTTGTTGGGAAAGTACTAAAATAATAATAATAATCTTACTATAAAGTTTAATAAATATAACTGGCAGAGATCAATACATGTGATTTATCTAGTTTCAAAACTTCACATTTTGAATCAATTTAGTGACTATGCACATGACAGTTGTGCTGTTAGCAGTAGAGTGACAGTCAACTGGGCATGTTTGGTTCCTGAGCAAAGCCTCGCCTCACTTGGTCCGGCAAGGTTCAGTGTTTGGTAGTGCTAGGAAATCTCACTTTGCCCAATAGTTTTACTTAGGAAATCTCGCTTTGCCCAGTATTCTTGCTCACTCGACCAAGGAAAACCTCACCAGCCCAGGTGAACCAAATTGGCTTTGACTAGATGGGTAGGGTTCCAAGCGACGCCGTGCCCTTGCTTCTGCTTGCTTCCTTCGTCCTTCCTCATCTCTTCTGCATCCCTTGTCACCAAATTGAGCTCCTAGGTGGTCAAATCGAACGCAGTCACTAGCAACCAAATCGAGATCAAACGCCACAAACCAAAAACCCCTCTGCCAATTGTAGCCCTTGTCGAAAATCGATACACGCATCGCCAAATCAAAGCTGGAAGCAATTCTGATCCATGGCAGAGCTTACTTTCATTTTATCCTGGCCTTGGCCTTCACCGCCAGCCAGCTCACAAGTACTTGGATGGTTGATTTAATGTATTTCAGTTAACTTTTTGTGTGATTTGCTTGATGATGGATTGAATATCTGCTCATCAGTAGTGCCGTGGCAGTGGTTTGATTAGAAGGGAAACAAAGGAGGCAAAGAGAAAAAGATGAACTAAGATAGGTGACACCACTGCATTTTCTTGCCTTTGCCTGGCGACGCTGGGCAATCTTGCCGAACTAGCCTTGGCAGGCAAAAGAACCAAGCAAGCTGGTCTCTACAGCTAGTAGCAGAACATGTAGAACTCTTGTTTTGTTGGTATCATTATCTTAATAACTAAGAGAAATATGAATAAGGGTATTTTTTTTGTTACGTAATAGCAATGGTGGGTAATTTATCAACATGTTGAGGGCATTTTATTTTATTTTCTCTGATTAAGTGGTAAAATTTTTAGGCATTGAGATTTAACCTGCATTCTTCTTTTGTTAGTCAAGTACCAAGATAATAGATAACTTTCAATGAAAAATAATTTTACAACTAAAAATAGTATTATTACTTTTATCAATATATACTGTATACAGATATAGGTCCATCTAGGTTTGTCCCAACTCAAACTACTCTAATTATACTTAGAAGTTTGAGTCAGGACAAACCTAGATGGACCTACATCTGTGATTGGATGAAGTAATGTATTCAGCCTTTACATCGAATTTCACTTATTATTTCAACTGTAGTTAAGTTGGACTCCTTTTCTTTTTTAAAACATTTATTAGATTTGGATTTCACCTTTTTATTCTTTTAACTTATATGTACCAAATATTACAGCTCCTGGACGACCGAGCGGATAAGAAGCGTGCAGGCTTCATCATTCTCATTTCGGATGGTCTAGATGGCCAGTTCAAATGGGGTGACGAGAGTATCGCCCCCACGGATCCTATCCGAGGCCTCCTCCGAAAGTACCCAGTCCACACCTTCGGTTTGGGCAAGGCTCACGACCCAAAGGCGCTGCACTTTATCGCTAACATATCCTACGGAATCTATTCCTCCATCACCCACAACCTCGACAACAAGATCATGGAGGCACTCGCTGTCTGCTTAGCTGGGTTCAAGACCGTAGTAGCCGTCGACGCTTGCGTTGACATCTGGTCAAACAGTTTGCTGATAACAAGGATTGACCCTGGGGGTTACATACTCCAAGGGGAGTTCCGGAGGCATCTTGGTTGGCACGCTCTATGCTGGGGAGGTGAAGGACTTCATTGTCTACTTTTCTTATCGTACCGGGAGTTGGTCGGGGGGTTACTATACAATTTTGAATGGGATTAATGCTAGGGTCACGTACAAGGAAGCGCCGGGCAGGCAGTCGACCACCACTGACACCTGCTCGGTGTCACTTCCAGTTCACGTGGCCAACAGCTCAAATCCTCCTGCAAACCCCTGCCCACCCTACCCCATGGCCCTGCAGCAGATGGTCCGGTTGAAGGTGCTAGACTTGCTTATGAGCGTTCTGAAAGAATTCCTGGTCCTCAAGGAGCAGGCTGCTAGTGCCGTCCACGGGAAGGAAGGAGGAGATGACCCGGTCTTGCAGGCCATCGCAGCGAGCTTGCTGCAGAGGAAGTGGAAGGAGTTCAAGCAGTCCGATGAGTCCTGGAAAGAAGCCCCGAGGAACTTCCTTGACCTGGGAGGCATCGACCAGGACATCAGCGCCATGGTGGGTATCCTGAAGCAGGGCTTGGGTGTTGGATGCATCCACTCATGGCTGTCGAGCTATCAGATGCAGCGTGCGACAACTACAGGCTTGCCAGGGGCTCACTTGGTTGCAACCGGCCAATTCCGCACTCCAGCGATGGACGCAATGGTGCAGGAGGCCCATAGGCAGCTGGCCAAGGAAGCATCTGCCCAAGATGCGGGGACGTCAATTGTCTGCAAGCGTGCCGTCGAGCTTCTGGATGGGGTCAACAAGCGATTCGATCTCTGGTGCAAGCTGGACCACGACTTGCCGCGCACGAACCAACCGTCATCACACCAGGAAGAAGGCCATGAGTCCCGCGACCTCACCGCCGTCCTACGGGGGGACATCAACCGAGCGAGGCAGCATGACATATATCTGGTACGTATGTACATGGTTTGCTGTATGGCGATACTACGCACCAACATCTATGGATCTGATTTCATATTTTTTTTAGATAATTAATGGAACAAAGTTTATGGATCTGATTTCATGCATTAAGGTCCCATGCATTCCGGGTTGTCTTGGATGCAGGCTGCCGATCATGCGATCAAGGAATGGCGCAGCTTCCTCACATCCGTGGAGAAGACGCATGGCCATGGGCCGGACAAGTAGGCGCATGATGAGGCAACTGGCAGCCACCACAAGCCCCGGAACCCAGCGTGAGTGGCGTTCTATCTGTCGATGCAGACTCAGACATTCGCACCATATAAATAAATAAATTTAATGAGCGCGAGGCCGTGATACCAGTGCCTCCGACTCCCTCCGATCCTGAGATAATATTTGTCTCCGATACTCGGCAAAGAGCCGGTTTCCGGTAGTGCCGTGTGTTCACTTCCTGTTGTTCTCTAATTACTAGCTAGTCCTGATCGTTCCGGACTAAGCTGTAATGTACCTTTTCTTTTCTTTTTCATTAATAAAAGACTATGTATGCGCGTCAGTCAACTCTGTTCTACGGTGCCATGTGTTACGAACTCAACTGTACGGATGTGCTTTGGACTATGGGAGCTTATGCTATGCAAACCAAGGAGTTGTGCAAACTATGAAAATTTTAATCAAGTCCACATAAATCTAATCCGATGGCCTCAGATAAAGGTAGGTCATTTAAGCACTTAAACCCTCCCACCAATCCCATCCTAATCAATTTTTTCCAAATCACCCCAGCCAGTTACCTTACTCCCAGCTTCGTTAGGTACGTCTCCGTTCTGTGTGTGGCTGCCCTTGGTACGTTTCTTTTCGCGTGGACGAAGACACTATTGTGCGTGGCCGCCGCCGCCGCCTCGCGATCCCGCCATGGAGACGCGGACAAGGCGCAGTCCAACGCAGGAGGAGGAGCAAAGGCTTCCTGGCCCCGTGCGCAGCCATGGAGAGAGCTCCGTCCTGTACTCGGCGTCGGCGGCCATGGAGACCGGCAGCGCTGATGAAGCCGGAGGCTGTCAATCTCCAGGAGGCGGCAGCGTTGATGAAGCTGTGAGTCGCGAGGCGACGGCGGCGGCAGCAGCTACGCACGATGGTTTCTTCGTCCGCGCGATGAGATGGAGCGAAGACGTAGGTAACGGAGCCGGGAGTAACGTAACTGGTTGAGGGTGATTTGGAAAAAAATTGATTAGGATGGTATTGGTGGGAGGGTTTAAGTGCTTAAATGACTCATCTTTATCTGAGGCCATCGGATTAGATTCGTGTGGACTTGATTAAAGTTTTCATAGTTTGCACAACTTTTTGGTTTTCATAGCATACGCTCCCTTGGACTATAATGCATACATTCCACGTTACGTTAAGGAAGTAAGAACAAGTGCCCAGCATCAAGGAACCACCGTGAAGGACCGGAATGCATGGTGACCACCCAACATATATAGGGCAGCCTATACCCCGAAATTGTTTGCAAGTCTCTCTTCTAGCTATCATCAAGATCACATTGTCACAACAGACCTACTGACCCTAAAAACAAGAGTGGTTACGAAAGCATGGAAAGAAAGCAGAACCAACACTACAAAGAAGCTAAAGAAAAGTAGACAGGAAGCCAAGAGTGATAAGTACCTTGGACTATCAGTGTATATGGGCAGATCTCGGTCCAAGATGTTTGCGTATTTGAAGGATAGAGTTTGGAAACGTATCCAAGGATGGAATGAAAAACTGTTGTCAGGAACCAGCAAGGAAACACTAATCAAAGCAGTGGCGCAGGCTATACCGAGTTATGCTATGTCTTGTTTCGATCTAACTAAGTTGCTATGTGATGAGATCAGCAACATGATATGCAAATTCTGGTGGGCACAGTAGGAGAATGAGAAGAAGATGCATTTTATTTCGTGGCAAACACTTTCTTGCCGCAAGGAGAAGGGAGGACTGGGGTATCGGGATCTTCACTTGTTTAACCTTGCTATGTTGTCCCGTCAAAGTTGGCGGCTAATCAAGAACCCGGACTCTCTGTGTGCTCGTTTACTGAAAGCCAAGTACTGGCCTGATGGAAATCTGTGGGCAGCGAAGGAAGGCCCTGGCATTTCATATTCTTGGCGCAGCCTGCTGAGAGGACTCAGAGCAATGGAAAAAAGGTATCATTTGGGGAATTGGCGATGGCAGTAGTGTCCACATTTGGGAGGATCCATGGCTTCCAGCTGGTTTCTCTAGATGGTCAAGAACAGCCCGTGGCAACACTCTTTGATTGATCCCTTCACTGGCTCATGGGATACTCAATTGGTAAAATACCTTTTTTGGGAAGAGGATGTGGTGAACATTTTAGCAACCCCGGTGCATGTTGATCGTGAGGACTCATGTGGCAGAACCACCCTAATTATATGGCCCACGTGCACCCGTCATTGTCCTAAAGACCTCTGACTACTGCACACAAGAGCTAGATATTTCTGGTAGTCTGTCGGGTGTCACCGGGAAACCCGAATCATCAACATTTGACAACTCACACCAGGATCAACAAAGGAGTAACTACAATATTACAACATTTGTTACAAAAATATATATCGGAGTACGGAAGAATGATAATATTAATTTTACAAAACCTGAGTAAGTTACTTTTGAGTAAACTTAACTTAATTTGTAGAAGCTGAGTAAAACTACAGAGGACAACCAGGTCATGTCGAGCCCACCGACAAGACCTTGATTAGCAGCACGAGAAAGCACTTGCAACAGGGGTTAACAAACCCTAAGTACACAATTGTACTCCGCAAGATTTACCCAACGAAAAAAAAAACTCCAAGGATATGCAGGCTTAAGGGAAGTAGAAGAGCCAGAAAGGGGAGTTTTGCAGAAAAGCTTGCTACAAGTGGAATCTTACTTTCAATATTTTAGTCTAGTTGTAGCATCAAATTTTTGGTGAAGCTTATTATAGCTAGATTTGCACCTATTCTATCTCAATCACTTGTACTAAGCATCACATCTCATATTCATCTCTTCATTTCTTTTCCATAATCACCATGTTCCATTGTTAACTACGATGCAGGGCAGAGGGTCGAGTCTCCATAACCGAGGAGCAATGATGATTCGAACCGATTATATCCAGCTGGGGATCCTTAACCACATGACATATGCATTTCCCAGACCTACATATATCAACCTTCACTCAGATCCTCCAAAATGTGAACCGGTCCACACCACACGAGAGCACAGTACTCCACCGCCCTACCCCATTTCAGTAGGGTGGGTACAAGCTACTCTCGCCATCTCCCACGCCCAGTGTGCGGCTATCTTTTCACGTGATGGAATAGCCGAGGTGTCAGGCTTACCGGAGTATGTGGCTAGTTGCAAAGTCTCAACCACACACAGGCCTACAGCAGACGGTCCTTAATCAACACAGGTGGAGCACTACATCAACTCATTTCAGGATGCAAGCCACCCGCCCGGTCTCAATTTAAATATTACCATATTCATTATGGTGTTCTCTCTTTCCAAAAACAAAGTCGAGAAGAACAAAGATAAAACCAGTCTCTCACAAACGATGAAGCCATCATTCGACTTCTACCGAGATCTAAGCATTACTAAGCATTAAAGATATCGACCTACTCATACTAGTGGGGCATCATCTGGACATATCTGGAATTCAAGGTAATCATGCAGCAATGGTTTCGACCAACTCCTACTTACTTAATGCACATTTCACAAGACTTAAGATGTAATAAAGTATTTGTAAACAAAGGTGGGTTTATGCTCCGAGGCATGCCTGTGTTGCAGAGATGATCCGAATCGCAGGGGGATCGTTGAAGTCAAACTTGTCATCAACACCATTGGTGGATGATCTTCCTTCTACTTGTCCATCATGAATCTTTTCTGAAGCTTGTTCATCACAATCCTTTTCACTCGCATTTACTACACGTGATAAATATGTATGCTTTAACATAATGAAAATGCATGACATATGATGCATGATGGATGCATATAAGTGCATAACAGAACTCAAATCAACTTAAGAAAGTTTACAACTTTCCTTCATGATATGTAGCAAGTAATTATCATAAAACACTTTTAGTCGTTCACTTAACAAGATCATGTATGAGGAACTAATTACAAGGATTATGAACCATCAATAACATAGCTACTTATCATCAGTTAAGGCTAACATGAAAAACATAAATCACACCTTAAATTTGGAGATTACATGTGGGTATGTTATTCACTAACAATTTGCATAAGCAACACATGCACTAGTTAAATTATTAACAAGAGATCATATATACTATTCAAAAGGTCAACTAGCATTACTACACCTCAGACATCATCTCAGGTCATTTCATACCAGAAGCAATCACAAGAACCACACACATGCATCTACTAACAATTCACTTGGGAAATTCATTTTAATTATTAACCATCAAGTGGATTATCTAACTATAAAGAAGTAAACTACTTCCCAAGGAACAGCAAGGGTTTGGGTGTCCCCAGGTCCACAATCAACTCCAAAAATTCACCAAGGTCATTTCATGATTTATACTAATCATTTTAATAATTATTAACTAATAATTAAAGCTCATAATTAAGGATGTATTTAAACTTCATCAAAATAAGCCCAAACTTTTTGTGAAGATTGATACTGCATAAAACAGACACAAAAAGTTTCATGATCATTGGACATTTATTTTATCCTACAAAAATCAGGGAACAATCATTTATTAATTAAAAGAGCTAATTATTAGGCATGCAAAAACTATTGATTTTCATCATTTCATATTTTTCCTATCATGCTTCTATAATTAGTTATGAAAATCACAAGTTTCAGCTAAAAACAGAAAAAGGAAAAAGAAAAATCCTTTAGCGCACTATTCACATGAGTCATGGCCAGTGCAGTTAGGCCCCTGGTAAAGTTCCTATTTGAAACGTGAGGTCCTTGGTCGCAAGATGGAACAGAGGAGGCGCTCGTCGGTGCGGATTTCGGCCGGTTGATGCTCGTTGGCGCCGAGGGAGAGGCGGGGGAGCATCTCGGTGCTCGTGCGCACCCGCTGGTGCCCTCGGATCGCTCCACGGGGGCCCGAGGCCATCCGGCCACGCGTACACGCGCCGACGGCGGGGCGGCTTCGCGATGACGAACTGCGACAGCGGAGGGGAGGCTGGCGCGATGCTGCTGGAGCTTCGTCGGGCTGGAGAAGTAGCTGCGGAGCCAGAGGCAAGCTCGGCTCGGCCTGCGAGCATGTGAGGCGGCGTAACAGCGGTAGCGGCTCTGCTCGGCCATGGCAGCGACGAACGTGCGAGAAGAGGGAAGAAAAGAGATGGCAGCCGGCGCTTGGCTTTGAAAGGCGAAACGAGGATGGAGATGGCGCGGCGTTTTCTGGAGTGAGCCACGCGATCAGCCGCGTGTCCACGCGCGAGAGGTGGCCAAACCGTGCACGGCGGTGTCGAGGCAGGCAAGCAGCTGCCTTAGGGCAGTCCCAATGGAACATTTATGGTAGTTTCTATCGATATTAATTATCGTGACAACTCATCAATTTGCTGACGTGACACTAGCTTTATTATGGAGAGAGAAGAAAAAATCCAAGAAACCGTTTCTTCTATACGAAATCGAGTCTTCCCTCGCACCGATGCACAGGAAACGACAGAAATCAGCGATGGGGAGACACGACTCGTTTCTTCATCCTCTCACCCAGATCCCTTGCGCTGCCGTCGCCAATTTACCTTTCACGTGCCTCTGACGGACGCCACAGAGCCCCGCGTGGCGGAGTGTGGCAGCGGACGTAGAGCCTCGCGTGCGGTGGCGGATGCTGGGGCGGGCGCAGCGAGCCCTCGCCTCGCGACGGCGAATGCAGAGAGCCCCACCGTGGCGGATGCTCGCAGCCGCCGCGGTAGACAAGGGGAGCCTCGCGGCGGTGGGTGCAGGGAGCATCCCGACGGCAGGACTCAGCGGTGGACACGAGCCTTTTCGCCAGCCGCACTGCTTTTCGGCGGACGCGAGCCCCGGCGGCTGCTCCGCAAGCCTCGCTAGCAAGCAGCAGCTGCACGGCTTCGCTGGCAAGCTTGTCCCGTTGACGGAGCCCACGCTGCCGACCTGCCGACCTCAAACAGCGCCTCGCCAGCTCCTCGGGTGCTTTGTCAAGTTGAGAGACGTTACCTGCGGTGTCCATGGACGTACGCGTCCGGCGAGGCCTCGAGAGGGAAGGAGGCACAGCAGCCACGACACGACCGTTGGCCTCCATGAGTCCTTCCTGCACTGCAATCCGTCGTCGAACCCATGCATGTTGGCATTTGTGGGCTTGTATGTTCGCAGGAGCCAGGAGGCACAACAACCACGGCACGACGTCGGTAACGTCTCTGGTCTGAGCCAGTCTGAGCACCTCACCGGCCATGCCGCCATGTCTTCCTGGCGCCTCCGCCCACAGAGCTCGCGCATGGCCGTCCGGCACCGCCGCCTGTGGAGCTCGAGTTCGCCTTGCCGCAGCTTGGCCGTGTTGTCACTTGCCGAGCTCGCCGCGCATTGCCGTCGTCCACAGCTGTCATCACTCCATGGCGGTTTTCCATGGTGATCTCATGCCTGAGAACTTCCTGTTCCTCAGTAACAAGGACTCCCCGCTCAAGTCCAGGCCACGGAGTTCCGCATGTCCGTCTCCTTCATGCACGGTGACAGCTTGATTTTGATTGCATCCTTTTCTCCATGTGAATCTTACCGTAAAACATGTCTGAGTGCAAAAATAGTTGGCACAGACTATCTATGTGTTTTTAGTGCTGCATTTAAGATACTCCTCGTATCAACACTGTCATAAATATCATAGGTTGAGAAGAAGTAGTTTCTTGGTGTAGTATGCTATGTTATAGAAACTACTTGGTTTCTTCCATTGGGACTGCCCTTAGTACCGCTTAACAATAGTATGGTGACATGAAAAAAATCCCAAAATAAAAGTTGTCCAAAATTTAAAGTTCAACAACTTTGCTTTAAGGACCATCACCAAATTCTAAATAGTTTTGAAATTAGGTTTTCAAATTTGGAATTTGAATTTGGGGTTTATAAAATAGTTAATTAGAAATTTTGGTAATTAATTAATAATAAACCATCAATCCAATATCATAAACCACAGTACCGCTTAATAATTCAACTTCATACCAATCATTAAAACACAAGTTGGACCAATTCTATTCATGAAAAAAAAATCCATTTATTAAATTTTCCAAAATTGAATTTCCAACACAACCACATATGCAACATATAGATGTTATTGTTGACACATAAAATGCATTATGCCATGATACCAGACAATTATGCATGATAATGACATGATTAGGATTTTATTGAATTTTTCTAACATCTAGGATGTTACAACTCGGTGGTGTGGCACTTCGATCAAGAGGGCCTTTTCTCTGTCAAATCAGCCTATCATGTGTTGGAAGATGAAGCTGAAATTGTGAAGGTGTGGCAGAAAGTTGAATCCTCCACATCATCTAATAGCAAGGGTGGAGGCAATATTTGGAAGAAGATATGAAAAGAGTAAAATATAAACCCGGTCCTTAAATTTTTCATGGGGTATCACCCCGGTCCATCAACTTTCAAAGTATGTCATTTGCATCTCTAAACTCTATTTGGATCTCAAATCAGCCCGCTAAGAATCTATTAGCAACCAAAACCCTTCGCCGTAATGCAATTAGGCCCCTGAGCTGAATCATCGTTTCGCTTCTCATCTTACCCATCGTTTCTCTCTCATACTGTTCATACTCAGCCCTATCTTGCTCTATGTGTTCATAGTCCAGCAACTCCTCATCTAATTCTTCACTTCTCATTTTTTTCTCCTCTCCTACTACTATTGCTTGTACTCTAGTAGCTTCCACTGTCATCTCTTCTGTAGGGCATTCTTTTTCTGTAGTTTGTTCTTCAGAAGCTATGTTCTGAGAGGACATTGTCTTTACTTCCTTGCTGTCAGGCCCTCCACTCTCCCCATCCACACCACTCTGTTGTGTGAGCAACTGATTCTCCCCAGATAATAGTGCAGTTTCTTCTATTCTCACTTATCTTCCTGTATCTGTCCTCCCCTCCTTGTTCATGTAGACAGGTTTGTTTTACATTTGGTGGAAGCTGAGCAGAATTTCCTTTGTTCACATTTGATGTTTGCCCCTTGTCTTGTTTTCCCTCCTGCTGTTGTTTCCAGAATTGATCTTGTTGGTCATCCTCCTCCTCTTCTTCTTCCTCATCATTGTCCTCTTTATGTCTGTCAAATTTAGACATGTTGGTTTTCTTATCAAACTGATCTTTACCAGTCTCTACAACCCATGTGATCCTCCTGCTTTCCCCATTGAAATATACTTGAGTATCACCTTTAATCTCTCTAGCATCCCTACATCCCACCTTTACTCTGACAGGGCCATTCCACTTGAGAAAATTTACCTCTTCAGGATCTCCCACTAGGTGAGCAACCTCCATCACTACCTCTGGTGTGAGTGCATAATCTAGAAAATTGTGAGCCCTTACCCACACCACCTCCAAGCTACCATCAAACCCTGGATCTAGATCAGTTACTCTCACTTGTGCTCTTATTGGTGCAGCATCAAACTCAAAGTTTTCATCCTGGTCATTTAAACCTCTTATCATCATTAGGGAATATGATCAAGAATTCTTTATCTTTCACTAGCACACTGATCTCCCAGTCAATGTTTTGTCTATAAAAAGTCTTGAGTTTAGTTCTGACATCTTCCACAGTAGCATTTCCTTACAAAATTTTCATCACTCCTTTAGCCCCTCTCTTAATTTCTTTTTTCACTGGTACTCTGATGCTATAAAATCCTTGTCCCTGGAAGCCAAATCCACACACTCTAAGTCCTTTCTTTTCAGGACACATTCCACTTTTGTGTCCATCTTTTCCACAGCTAAAACAATGTGGAGGATTCTTACAATCCTTTTGAAAATGACCTGTTTTGTTGCAATTGTAGCATGGCACTTCGAAATGTTGAGGTCTGGTTTCCCTTTGATATCCCAGCCACTCTCTGGCTTGCTTCTATTCATCTCCATCCTCGCTTTCTCCTCCTGATTCCTAAGGGCTTTCTGTCTCAGCTCACTTTCTTCAAACCACTCATCCCTGTCAGTTGTTCTTCTCTTTCTTGTCCCTCCTCTCTCACTATCTTCAGGCCTTCTGTTTAGGTTTTGCTCTCTTCTTTTAGTACCTGCAAAGAAATGCCCTCCCTGCCCTCCTTTGGAATCTCGACTGTAAAACTCCCCCTCCCGATATCCCCCTTGCGCAGATCTGTACTCTCTTTTGTTGTTCTCTCCATGGTAACCCCCCTGCCTGAAATCATCTCTCTGTGGAAAACGGCCATGATCTTCTCCTCTATTGTAAGCCTATTGACCCCCTTCTGTCTTCTTCTTCCTTCTAATCCCGGCCATCACCATACCGACCTGGTCCATCTTTTGGAGCAGCTCTCGCCCTGGAATCCCCTGTTCCCTGTACTCTCTTCCTCGATCCATACCTCTCTGCTTTGTCACCGCCACGAAGGAGCGGTTGTCAATCTTCTTTGGCTGCGTCTTGACCACTCACCGGCTCCATGGGTGCCAGCGCTTCACCTCCACCGCCGTCGCCTAGAACCCTAGCTCGTTGGATAAGGTGAGGAGAGCTTTCCCCTTTGGCACCCAGTACCACTCCCCTACTTTATTTGTCCAGTTATGCGGCTGGTAAATATCATCTACACAAGTGCCAAAGGGGTACTTAGATTTGTTCAAATTTGCAATTTCATCCTCCACCATAATTGAAGTTGTGCCATCTCTCAAACAAGCCCCTTCCATCTGAATTTCAAAGCCCCCGCGCTGTTCTCCTTGTTTCTCAGCCACATCTCCATGGATAAAGATTTGATGAGATCCTGTACTCTCGATTTGGGAATTTGGACTTACCGAAAGCACTTGACGATGAACTCGTTGTTCTCTTAATTCGAACAGCGCAAAGGTTTTGCACTATTCCAAGCACGCAAATCAGGAATTGGCCTACTGCAACTCCAATCAAAGGATGACGAGACCAATTGCTAAGAATGGCATAGCTATTCTAACAAACCTCCGTGAGATCGGTGATTAGCGTGCTCTTTTTTCCTTGCCGAATCCAGAGAGCTTTTGGAAGTCTCTAGACCCCTTGACCCGCAAACCTCATGCTCCGCCATGTTCGATCCCTTTCCATCCGAGGCTAACCTGAAGATTGAATCAAACTCACAAGCATTCAGGGTGGGAGAAGAGGACGGCGTCACCTTGACCTTGTTCGTGCTCTTGCCGCGTCGCCCATCGCCACCCAGGCCCTCCATGGATGCGCGGAGAAACAGAGGCCCCTGCTCCGCTCGCGCCCCCAATCGACGGCCGCCGCATTCGCCGTTTGAAAGCTCTTGTTTGGTTTTGATAATTGATGATGTGCCTAGTTGCTACTGTAGAAGATTAGCAACTTAGGTGATGATGGAGCTTGGAGATCATGGTGATGGACATGGTGGACTTGGTGCATTGTCGAGCTCCGAGGAGAAAAGAGAAGTCCCATGGAGATCAAGGCAAAGGTATAACTTGATAGGGCTTTCCGGTTTGATGATCGAGACACCATAGAGGGTGTGATCACATTTAGGATAGATAGCTGTACTATCAAGAGGGGAAGTCATGGTTATCGCGTCGGTCAAGTGCCTCTAGGTCTAATTCATGAGCATATGCATTTTGATTCTAGAGCACTAACTCTTGCCTTGAAAAATGATTGAGAAAATGCTAACACACATGCACATGGTGATGTACCCCTTGGTGGCATTGGCACGTTTGCAAAGGTGGCGAAGGACGCGCTTTGGTTTGCAGGGTTGAGATGGGTTTGGGATTCGGCGCTTTCGGGAAAATAGGATGCTTATTTTCCATTACGCCAGATGCAAATTCTTGGTGAAAACATGCTAACTCTCGACCACAAGGAGGTACTTTTGTTGGTTAGCATGTTCGTGCAAAGGTGGAAGAGAAAGCGATGACGAGGCGATGAAACAGAGTTGCGGATCACGCGTCGGACGCTCGTGGTGGAAGCGCCAGACGCTGGCCTCGCGTCCGGCCTGTTGGCCCGCTGGCGACCTCGACTGAAGCGACCGTTAGACCGTCCGACATGATCGCACCAGACGCAGGGTCTGTGGACTCCAGCGTCCGGCGCGTGCTGGCTTCGGTCGGGCGGCTGCTGGCGTGGCTGACCGGCGGACGCGTCCGGTGAGCACCGAACATAGTCCAGAGAGCTCTATAGAGGGGGCGACGGCCGGACGCTGCGCCAGACGTAGCGCCGGACGCACGTGGAAGGAGCGCCGGACGCCAGGGTTTGAACGAGGATCTGTAACGGCTAGTTCACACTACACGCGCCGGACGCGTCCGGCGGTGGAGCGACTGGCACGTCTGGCGCATGTATTTCAGCTGTCCCAAGAGTAACGGTTGGATTTCAAGAAGGGGTCTATAAATACTTGGTGGCCGACCTTGGGCTGATTCTCTTGACCATTCTTGCATACCTGAGCGGAGCTAGAGAGACTCCCTCCCACTCATCTCCTTGCTTGATCATTGGATTCTAAGTGAGATTGAGTGAATCAATTGCATTGCTTAGTGATTTGCATCTAGAGGCACTTGTTTTTCGTGATTGCTGCGGATTTCTTGTTACTCTTCGGTGATTCCCATCACTGTAGATGGCTTGGAGCAGCGGAGGTGTTGAGCTCGAGTTGGAGATAGTTCGAGACCACACCGGTGGAGCTTGTGAGGGGTTCTTGAGCCTTCCCCACGGGAGATCGCAATTGGCTACTCTAGTGGATTGCTCGTGGCTTGGAGGATCCCCATCTTGTGTTGATAGTGCGGCACCCGACTGCGAGTTTGGCATTGAGAGCCAATTTAGTGTGCACATCTTCAAGTGGGTGTATCGCCACAACGAGGACTAGCTTGCCGGGAAGCAAGTGAACCTCGGTAAAAAATCATTGTGTCAATTGATTGCCGAGGTGTTCCTCTTGTGTTGCATTGCTCATTTCCATGGTGATTGGTTCATCTACTCTTCAAAGGCAGTATAGCAATCCAATCCCTCTCTTGCACTCACTTTTGTAGGATTGCCTTTGTGTAGGGCTAGTTGCTAGTTTAGCTCTCTAGTGTAACTTAGTGGTAGTTACCTTGCTCACTAGAAGTAGCTTAGCAACTTAGCTTTGTTGGTGTGACTAGAGATAATAGTCTTCTTGCTAGAATTGTTTAGGTGGCTTGCTTAGCTTAGTTTTGCCAGTGCTAGTGAGCTACGCCTTAAGTACTAATCGGTTTGTTTAGTACTTTGCAAGAAATTTCAATAGGCTATTCACCCCCTCTAGCTCATTAGGACCTTTCACTATTGCGTGGGAACCCTCGCCGTCTCCCTTGCTACCGTTGGTGGTAGCCGCCGCAGGAGGCGGATCTCCCACCTCTCCCTGCAGAGACTTCCAGAGCCTCGCGCGAAGGCGGAAGCAGTCGCTCCGGTCCTCATCCCTCACCGCCGACGAGCTAAATCCCTCGGATAGGCCAGGCGAGGCTGCCGCCGCATGCCGATGGGGGCCGCGCCCGTCGCCTCCCATGTCGCCCACCGCACCGCCTAACCTGTCTCTCGGAGAACTTTCCATCAGGAAGCTTCAGTCCTAGGGGCTTGGTTTTTGAAGGATGGCCATGATTTCCTTGCTTTAACATGGGTAATTAACATGCAATCCTTTCAATTTTTAGCTTATTTTGTTGGTTAGATTATTTTTTATTCGCATGCATGATTGTTCTTTCTCCATTTTAGAGAGAATTTTTCATCTAATTCTTCATGAAGGATCTGAATTTTGGTGAATCCCATATTCAACCGGTAATTCAAGGTTGGCACGGTGAACCCATTTAATTTCTAGCTAATTAGATTCCTTTTGATTGTCTAGAAAATGTGATGGTTTAGTAAGTTCCTTTAGTCTCCCTATGTTTGTTGTGGCGTAGAATAGAATTGTTCATGAGGGCCACCAATTTTTTATGAACACATGTGACACCTAGCAACCCATTTAATTTTGGGAGAGTTTGGTTAATTCTTCAGTAAATGTTGTGGTTCAATTGGAGGCCACCTTTCATAAAATGAGGATATCGACCCGTTTATATACTAGCTCCTTGTAAATTTCATTCGTAGGGTTCCTATGAATTTTGAGATCCATTATTATTGGCCATTTATTGTTCATAAAACTAGTAACAGATATGGGATTTTTAACAAAATTTAATTGATGCGTCTCCTCTTTTATTTATGCATGCATAAGTTTGGAACTTTAACTAAATCAAATATCATAACTGTATTTTTGTGCATAGATGGATGTACGGTCTCACACTTTTGGATCTTTGGTTTGTGATCGACTTCGAATCATTTATGCCCATGCAGAGATTGAAAGAATTAGACGCAATTTGGCAATATCAAGTAGATACGATGTCACTTGATTACCAGGGTTTTCGTGCAAGACTACAAGATATGGGCTGTGCATGGGAAAAAGAGTGGGATTCTGCAAAGTAAATATTGATTCTTGCTAAAACCTTACCTTGAATCCCTGTAAGCTGGCATATCCTTAGAGTCTTTTCTTTTGTCGGGTAAGTCTTGCGGAGTACCTTCGTACTCAGGGTTTGTTAACCCCTGTTGCAGGTGAACCCCAGCAGTAGTTAGGCTTTTGCCCCTGCTGCATGACGGTTCTGGAAGAAGAAAGCCAGGAGTAGATGTGATATACTATCATCCGTGGGCAGGATGATACTTATTTAAGGAATAAAGATGGTGTTAGTCATGCTATCCTATTTCATTTCAAGACAGAACTTATGGTTTGTAATAATTAAATGATGGTTTGTAAATTATGGTTTGTAAGACTTATGCCTGTTAAACTCTGATGTAATATATTTTTGTATCAACTGTTGTAATACTGCAATGTCTTCTTGTTAACACCAGAATTTGGTCAGGAATATGACAGGTGGACCCGCAAGGAACAGAGAGGGCAATTCGGCAAATGCGTATGCGGTCGACTAATTTCCATGTGTTCGGCAAATGACCAAGCGGTCGGCAACCGTTTCGTTTGAAGGCGAAAGAAGGAAAGATGAAGGCGACCGAAAGGGAAGGAGTCGTGATAATCGAGGACTCCGATTATGGATAGAGTTAGCGTGTTTGTGTTTTTCCAATTTTGTTTAAGATAGCTCGTAAGTGCTTAGGATTCGTGTTCGTCCGGGGTATAAATATAAACCCTCGACCATTGTAATAAGGGTTCACAACCAAATCAATACAACCGGCTACGCGCCACCCTTCGAGTCCTTTAGTCGTGTCATCGAGTTCTTCGAGAGGGCCAATCGATCCGTCGACCTCCGTAAGTCCGGCAACCTTGTTATCATGTCTAGTATCATGCGGTGGATTTAGATGTGATGCAAGTAGTCTTGTTTGTCTCGACGGGATGGCCGTGCGGCGGCGTCTCGTTTTTGACAACGGAAGTTTTTGCTTGTGCCTTGTATCGTGCGGCGGATTAAGACATGAGTAAAGATAGTTATCGGCTCTTTTAGATTTGGCATGATCTAATAGATTCATTAAGTTACCATGTGTTGCTTGCTTTATTTAATGTTTAATTATTTGCAACACTCTTTTGTCCAATCTAGATTGATACTCTTTCGGCTTGTTGATCGTTCCTTTCATGCTTATTCAATATCGAGTAGATCAAGCTCATATAGCCGAATTAGATCTATCTAGATTGTCACGTGTTGCGGGTTCATTCACGTTATATGTAGATAAACCTTGACAGGACCGGGTACCGTGCGGCAGATGCAGGTCTTTGGGTTACTCTAGAGCTAGTCATCCGGTGGACTAGAGTTCGGTTTAATCTGATAGGCTCCTTTTACATGTTACTTGTTTGTTCCTTCTTCATGGACCCCGATTCGGCAATCTTGCCGATACGGTTATACTTACACATGTAGCGAGTATCTATAGATCTGTTAGATAATTACGTGCTTTTAGCTCTTTATTGCTAGATTGTATCATGCGGTGGATTGATCTAGTAGTAAGGAGTGGTGTAAGTTCATAGTGAGTGGTATCATGCGGTGGATTAGCTTGCTTGGGTTTATGCTCGACGGGTTTATGAAGGCTAGACGTGCGGCGAGACTAGTTGGAGTAGCCTATGCATGTGTTATTTGGTAGATTTATATTTATAAGTTACTTATCCTTAATTATTAGTGCTTGATGATGCTTTAAACCGAGATATAGTTTGATATGCTTTGATGATTTAATCTTGTTCAAACATGTCTTCATTTACCGTATTCGGCAAAATCGTTCGTTTACATCGGTTAGGTTACTTTAGCCGAATGAACTGCAATCTGTTGGCAAATAGCTTCTATAGCTATGTGTCGTCGTAAGTGGCTTCAGGGCCGTAAAGATGGAACTGTCTGGTCTCACCCAGCACGTTCCAGTTATGATCTTACCGTTTTATCCCTTGTCGATTTTCGAGTCAAATCGGCGGCACGCCACCGGATTCGACGCCGGGCACCCGATTGAAGCTAGGCTTTCCGGCTTGCTTTGTGTGTGAGACGCGGGGTGGTCACATTTTGCGTCAACACACTTTTTGGAACACCGGTGGGACAATTTCTCAATCTAAGATGGGATCGGAAATTGACAACGCATCACGTTCGAACGTGACCATGGACGAGCCGCGACGAGCAACGTCGGATCGTGGAACAAGCAATGGAACGTTTCGGCGAAATGTCGATGTCTTTTTCCAAGAACAAGAGTGGCGAGTGATCGTCAAGCAATCACGCCACGAGTTCTTCTCGCTGGTCGGTCAGTCGACATTACCGACGAGGAGGAGATGAGAGGGTAGTTGCAGCCATATACAAAGCTGTGGGAGACACTATGTTGAATCACAACACAGCCTTTTCCGGGCACCTTCCGCAAAATCATGGCGACACTTTTGGTCCAGCGGTTGACAAGCGCTTTGAAGAAAGATTTGGAGAGCTTGCTGGACCAAAGTGTACTTCAACACTCGGCAATCTTCCGGAAAGTCAACTGGAGGAGAAGAGATAATCGGTACAAGCAAGGATGGAGCTATTCACGATGAAAAAGAAAAGCCTCCTGTTGCCGAGCAGCAAACTTATGGTCAAGTAACTTTTGGTGCAACAACGGATATACCCGCATCTCGCTTACAAGATTGCTCCAAGTGGCAAATAGATTGCGAAGAGTGTCTATGGAGATGGGTACAATGAATTTACCGATTACGGTGCTCGAGTGCTTTGCCGAATCCAGGGTACAGGAGTGCATCGGGAATGCCTTCTAGAAGACGGGGAGCAAAAGATGCAAATGATGAGCTCCTAAAGCGAGAATGGCCGACATGATGCAGAATCAATTCGGCCTGAAACCAAAGCATCAGACATATGCATACAAATCTCCTTTCCCGGAGTGGTACAATAGGGTAGCTCTTCCACCAAGAGTTAAGCCACCAACGGATTTGACCAAATTCTGTGGTCAGGATGACACCAGTACCATTGAGCATGTCAAGAGATATCCGATGCAACTTGGAGAAGCTGCGCGATGAAGCTTGGAGGATCGATATTTTCCTATGTCTACGACGGGGCCGGCTTTCACATGGTTTGCATCGCAGCCGGCCAATTCCATTGGTACATGGGCGGAATTGGAGCAAAAATTCCATTCATACTTTTATACGGGAACCAATGAGAAGAAGATGGTTGATCTGTGGTCTATGAGGATGAAGACTACCGAGACACCAATGGAGTATCTCCGCAGATTCGAGAAGCAAAGAACATGTGCTATTCTCGACTATTCCCGATGATCGGCTCGCACAATTGGTCATTGCGGGCATGCTGCCACATATCGAGACAAGCTATTCGGCATGGAGTTTGAAGACCTTGGACAGCTTGCACAAAAGCCGACAATGAGCAATCAAGCCCAAGGGTTCGAAAGAGATGCTCGTTTTCGGAAGAACAAGTGCAACTATTGATATGTATCGGGGATTTTCGGAAGAAGCATCGAATATGAAGATGAAGATGAAGTAGGCCGCAGAGTTGACCTGGACAAAAGAGCCTACTTTGGTCAGTCATCGATGGGTGAAGCAGCAGAAGGGATCTTATGATTTTGATGTCGCAGCGAGATAAGCTCTTTTTGTATCGGTCCAAGAAGGACGCATTAAGCTGCCGAAGGACATCCTATGCTGCTTTGAAGGAGTAAAGGATAAGAAGTACTTGTGGATTTCATGATACAAACTCTCATCATATCAATGATTGCCGAGTGTTCGAGTAAAGATTCGAAGGCTATTCAAGATGGACACTTAAGATTTGATGGCAAGATGAAAGTAGACAAGAACCCGTTCCCTCAGAACATGGTCTCTTTCTCCATAGGTATGGTTGATGCCAGTAAGTCCAAGGAAAAGGGAAAGATGAAGGTTCTGACATCTGAAAGAGCCAAGGAGAGTGGTTCTGTTGACCCTAATCGGCAAGTTACCAAGGAGGAAGTGCAACAAGCGCAGTTCAAAAATAGCCGAACAGAGAAGGGTCAGGCTTCAGATGCAGCTAAGGGAAATTGCCGAATACACGCTGAGCCGAAGCGCAGAGTTACAGCACGACACTTGTTGAATAAGTGGCAGTGGGAAAAGAAGATGGAATATGATGAGGAACAGCAGTACATTGAAGAGGAGCGCAGGTTCATGGCAGAACGTCGGAGATATGAAGCAGAGGTGCGCCAGAGAGAACAAGAAGAATACAGGAGAGAACAAGAGCAATCTCATTGGAACTGTTCCTTCTTCAGACACTGTTGGAATGAAGGCTTGAAGTTGCCTGCCAGGAACAATTGCCCTGAATGCAGTGATCAATATTCAGAGTACAGGCAATCTCGAGTCAACCGCCGTCCCGTTCATGATAGACTTGGGATGAAAGTTCCAGAGAACGATCGGCGCTTAAAAATAAACAGTTTTGATGAACATCGGAGGAAGAGATTTGCAGATCAAGCTTGGGCTCACAGCAGTGTCCATAATGCAGAAGAGAGCTCCTATAGGTGGCAAAGAGGACAGTGGTGCCCTCCTGGTCTGCGGAAAAGTCAGAAGAGAAGAGTTCAGCGTTTGAGAAATCAAGAGCTGAAACAGGAAATAGCCGAAAAGAAGCCAGTGTGGCGTCCTAAGAAAAAGGATGATGGACAGGGCCCTTCGGCTGATACTAACATGGTGTTCTTCATTCCATTAGAGTTTAAAGCTCCTGAAGACCAAGAAGTGCAAGATGAGGTATATTCGATTTTGATGAAACCGAATGCCGAGACCTGATGGCTCAACTTGTGTTGACTCGGCAAGCAATCTTTGACAAGCCGCTTAAAAACCGTCATCTCGAAGCCATTATACCCGAAGGGATATGTCAATGGCAAACCTTTAACCAAGATGCTTGTTGATGGAGGGGCTGCTATCAATATTATGCCCTATGCTACTTTCGAAAGCTTGGTATGACAAGTGAAGATTTGCCGCATCGACATGATCCTTAGAGATTTTCTCGGCAATGCTTCGATACTCGTGGAGCAAGTACATGTGGAACCGATGATTGGATCCAAAACTTTGATCACTACCTTCTTTGTCATTGATGGCAAGGGGGCATATAGCATGCTTCTTGGAAGAGATTGGATCCATGCTAATTGCTTTGTATACCCTCAACTATGCATCAAATCCTTATTCGGTGGGTAGGAGATGATGTAGAAGTTGTTCAGGCCGATGATTCAAAGTGAGTGTTGCCACTTCCGAGCCTCGCTTATTGGGAGTATGATGGACTAGACTCGCCTTTCGGGTAAGATATGGAAGGAAGGTCCTGTCAATGTGTTCGACAGAGATCAACGGCCGATCCAAGCGATCGGCTCGACAAGAACTTTTAATGGGCAATCCAATCGATGGCAACAAAGGCAACCGGGTCGTGGTTTCATGTCGGCCGACAAGTTAGAGGAAATCAATGTTGGTGATAGCACAAAGTCAAGGCCGATGTATATCGGTGCAAATTTAGACCCGAATATAAATTGAAGTTAATAGAGTTGCTAAAGGAGTTCAAAGACTGTTTTGCTTGGGATTACACAGAGATGCCTGGGTTGGATCGATCAATTGTTGAGCATAAGCTGCCTATAAAACCTGGATTTCGTCCTTTCAAACAACCTCCACAGAAAATCTATAAAGAGGAAGTATTGGCCGATGTAAAGAAAGAGATTGAGAGATTAATTGAGGCAAACTTTATTCGGCCATGCAGGTATGCAGAATGGATTTCAAATATAGTACCTGTCTACAAGAAGAATGGGAAGATGAGGGTATGCATAGATTTCAGAGATCTCAACAAAGCTACTCCAATGGATGGATACCCAATGCCGATTTGCCGATTTATTAGTGGATAGCGGCGAGGTTATGAAGTTATTAGTTTTATGGATGGCAATGCGGCTACAACCAAATTTTCATGGCGGTTGAAGATATTGCAAAGGCGCATTCGATGTCCTGGTCACATTGGATTGTTTGAGTGGATAGTGATGACATTTGGATTGAAGAATCTTTGGTGCAACTTATCGAGAGCCATGAATTATATCTTTCACGAGTTGATCGGCAAAATTGTAGAAATTTATATTGATGATGTAGTAGTCAAATCCGGAGACCATAAAGGACATTTAGCCGATTTGAAGAAGACTCGGAATGCACGAGGAGACATGGCTTAAAGATGAATCCAAATAAGTGTGCTTTTGGAGTCTCGGCCTGGTGAGTTCTTGGGGTTCTTGATCCACAAAGGAGGGATAGAAGTTGGGAAAAAGAGCATGGAAGCAATAGACAAAGTTGTGCCCCCAACTAACCTTACGAGTTGCAATCATTGCTGGGCAAGGTCAATTTCGTGAGAAGATTCATATCCAATTTATCGAAAGAGTGTTGCCTTTCTCTCCATTGTTGAAGCTCAAGAAAGATCGAAATTTATGCAGGGGGTGACATACAAAGAAAAGGCTTTTGATGAAATCAAGCAATATATGAAGGCACCACCGGTGTTGGTACCTCCACAACTTGAGAAGCCTTTCAAGTCAGTATGTGGCGGCCGATAGCCTAACAATAGGATCGGCCCTTATGCAAGAGTTTGATGGAAAAAGAGAGTAATAGCTTACCTTAGCCGAAAACTGTTAGATCCCGAAACAAGGTATTCGGCTATAGAAAAGCTGTTTGTGTGTTTATTACTCATGCACCAAATTTCGGCACTATTTGTTAAACGCCGAATGTGTGGTGATATCTAGTTTTGATGTAATTAAACACATGTTGTCAATGCCGATTTTAAGTGGGAGAATCGGCAAATGGGTATTAGCACCGTCGAGTTTAATTTAAAGTGTGAGTCGGCAAAAGCGGTGAAAGGACAGCAATTGCCGATTTTATTACTCAACATCGTGATTTATCTCGTTGATATGATTAACATTGCCCCATGGGCATTATTTTTTGATGGATCATCATGTGACAAAGGTGGTGGTGCTGGTATTCTTTTGATATCCCCACGTAGAAAGATATTTGAATTTGCTTATTCAATTGAATATCCTGTCACTAACAATCAAGCGAGTATGAGGCTTTGCTTAGAGGGCTTTGTTGGTAGAACTGAATTTATTCTTTGTTGAGGTATTTGGTGATTCGAATTGGTAATCAATCGGTTGACGGGACAATATGAATGCAAAAATGATGTACGCAAGGGTACTATGAACAATGTAGGAACTTCGAAAAGTTTTTCGTAGTTACTTTGCATCATATACCCGAGAGCGCAATGGAGAAGCAAATAAATTAGCTCAAGCTGCTTCTGGATATCGGGAAAATTGTGAAATTTATGCAGCAGAAGAAGGTGCTTTTAATGGTGATCAGATAAAAGATGATTGGAGAAGAGACATTATCAATTATCTGAAAGACCCATCTCAAAGAGTTTCCCGGAGGCTCAGGTATAAAGCACTTAAATTTGTGCTTCTTGATGATCAGTTGTACCACAAGTCTATAGATGGAGTGTTGCTCAAATGCTTGAGCCAAGAAGAGGCTAAGAAGATTATGTTTGAAGTCCATGAAGGAGCTTGTGGTGCACATCGTCGGCTTACCGAATGAAATGGATAATAAGGAGGACGGGGTACTTTTGGCCGACTATGTTGGAGGATTGCTTTGAATATTACAAAGGGTGTCGAGATTGTCGATATTTGGTAATGTTCGGAGGGCACCCGCATCTCGCCTCGAATCCGATAATTAAACCTTGGCCGTTCAAAGGATGGGGTATAGATTTAATTGGACAGATCAATCCTCCATCTAGCAAAGGACACAAGTTTGTGTTGCGGCAGCAGATTATTTCACCAAGTGGGTTGAAGCTATCCCTTTGAAAAAGGTCACATCGAGAAAATATGATCGGTTTTTGTCAAGGAACATATAATTCATAGGTTTGGGATTCCACGAGACCATTACAACCGATCGGGGACTCGGTTCACTTCTTCGAGTTTTGTGACTTTGCCGAAAACATGGGGATAAGGCTGTATAATTCTTCTCCTTATTATGCACAAGCCAATGGCCAAGCGTAGGCGTCAAATAAGATCATGATCAAGATTATTCGAAGAAAATCGATGAGAAGCCAAGGAGATGGCACTTGGTCCTTAATGAAGCATTGTGGGCTTACCGAATGGCTTGCCATGGGTCCACACAAGCATCTCCATATGAGTTGGTTTATGGACATAATCTTTGTGATGCCTTGGGAGTTGCAATCGGGATCAAGGAGAGTTGAGTTACAAAAGGACTGACAGAAAAAAGATTATAAAGATTTGATGATAGATGAATTAGAAGATTTGCATTTGATTCGTCTTAAGGCCTTGGAGAACATTGAGAAGAATAAAATACGTGTTGCCAAGTACTACAACAAGAGAGTTAAAATTAAGCAATTTGCAGAAGGAGAATTGGTTTGGAAGACAATATTGCCGATTGGTACCAAGGACAGAACATTCGGCAAGTGGTCTCCGAATTGGGAAGGACCTTTTCGGGTTGTCGGTTGTGCTCCGGCAATGCGTATATATTGAAAACGCTTATTTGTTTGGAGAAGAACTTACTAGAGCCATCAATGGCAGATACCTTAAGAAGTTTTATCCAAGTATCGAAGTTGGATCTTAATTGTGACTATGACATAAGCGTGGTATAGCCGATAATATTATCGCTTCTAGTGGAAAGATAGCCGATATCGTGTGTATCGTCTTGAGAACAAAAATAGCCGATACGGTTGTATCGCCTTCGCCGATTTTTTAAAAGTATAAGTGAACAGTTTGATCTTATCTCTCACTGATAGGTTTATCGGGAGAAGATAAAGGGAATTGAAGTACTACGCTACAAACCGTCAAGTCATGGAACAGGACCGAGATCTAATCGGCTAAAATGATGTCATGCGATTCGGGAGTTCTCGTTCGGGAAGAGTGTTGCAGTTGAGTTCTAGCTAAGGAAAAATTTGCAAAGAAGCAAATGCGACAGACGAATGTCATCACAGACAAGCAAGAACAAGAAGAGGACCAACATTCTTCATTAAAATTTTATTTACAACCCGCGCCAATCCTAGTACAAGTTACTCTTCTTCTTCGTTGAAGAGCTTGTTGAGGACAGACTTCGGGGTTGGTGGCGTTGGCCATGGCGTCGGCGTGGGCGTCGAACCCGCCAGGAGGCCCTCGATGTCGTCGACTTCGTGAGGGAGCCCGCCGCGGAAGCCGGTCGGCATCGGAGCGTAGTCGTCCCCGGTCCGGGGACGACATCCCCGCCGTCGGCCGAGGGAGGTGCCGAGGCGCACGCCATGAAGGGCAACCTGGTCAACCTGACCAGGAATCGCCTCAAGGCGATCTGCCAGGGTCGCCCCCTGGGCATTCACGTGGTTGGCCGCTGCCATCGCCGCCACCTTCAGGCGTTCCAGCTCTGCGGAGAGGTTTGCAGAGAAACATCAGATAAATCAGTGAGCAGATGAATCAGGAAGAACGGGAGTCGAAAAAACAATTGTTGAAGAGCAATACTGGTGACGGCCTCGCTCAGCTGCCGGCAGTTGTCCTCCAACTCCAGCTGAGCGATCCCGAACTTCTTGGTTTCTTCACCAAGAAGCTCCATCGCCTCGTCCCGCTCGCGGCGGTATGCGGCGGCATCGTAGCGGCTGTACGGCGGGATCTCCTCGTCGTTCCTCTCCCATATGGGAACGTACGAAGGAGCCGACCCCGATGAGGCCGAGGCGGAGGCCGATGCCGGAGCAGGAGCAGGAGCCGGGGCTGGAGCCGGAGCCGGCGCGGGGGCAGGAGCGTCGAACGCTGCGGCCGGCGCCAAGAAGCGCCATTGGCCCGTGCTGATCCTCGCCGTCCTACAAACAAGGTGCAATCAAGAT
Organism: Themeda triandra; assembly: GCA_018135685.1. Taxonomy (NCBI): domain Eukaryota; kingdom Viridiplantae; phylum Streptophyta; class Magnoliopsida; order Poales; family Poaceae; genus Themeda; species Themeda triandra. The sequence continues at coordinate 648,929 of JAENPR010000251.1, forward strand.
CGGCTAGACAAGAAGAAACTGCAAACAAGATAGGAAGGTTATCTCTTACTGCAGACGGCGACCACCACGGCTGCTTCCCTCCGCCGCGTCCGCCGCGGCAGAGCGGGGAGCGGAAGCGAAGGGAGCGGTGTGGTGCCGGCCCGGGCAACCCGCCTCTGGAAGTTGGCGGCATACTCGCCGGCGGCCCCAGTAGCCCTGAAACGGATCGAGAAGATGAACAACCGCAAAGAGGGCGAAACTTAGATCGGGTAAAATTATCAGATACCACAACTCAAGGGGTTAAAGATCTCACCGCCGGCGCCGGTTGCTGCTTCCCTCCGCCTCGTCCTGGGCAGGACGCTTGTTGCGATCTCCGCCGCTCGTCATTGGTGATGGTGGGGGTTTTTTGGGGTTGAAAGCAAGGAGGAAGTGGAAGAGATTGTGGAAGATGGCAACTGCTTGTGCTTGATGTGATGATGGTGGGAGCCGACTGGCCCTATTTATGAACGTGGGAGCCGTGGCGATGACTGCGGGAAAGCCAAGCGACAGGATAGGGTTTCCACACTCATGGGCCGATGTTGAGTTGGGCCGAGCCCATCACCACCGGCGATTCGGTTACCATACGCTCGGTCGGCTAAATAGCCGATAGAGCTATTCGGCTAAAATTGGCACTTGAGGCAAAGAAAGCGGTTACGTTCGGGCCGATGTACACATCTATGAGTGCGATCGTAATTAGAAGAGCCGAATAGCAACAAGGCGAGAGAAGAAAGAGAAAAAATGAAGATTATCTACTTTTCAAGAGAAAAGAAATTGTTTTCAAGTATGACGGGGTCAAGCCTAAGTGTCTACATCTTCAAATACAAGCCAAGCATCTATACATTTAGGAAAGAATTGATAACGCAAGAGCATCAATCTTGATTCGGTTGGCTTCATCAAGAGCTTTTTGGTCCTCTTCTTCAGAATCTTGGATGTTGGACAGTTTGCTTTTGATTTGCCGCGTCTCCTTGATGACTGATTGTATTTTGGATTTAGCCGAATCAAGAGATGGCAAATTTGCGAGCTTAGTTTCATGAGACTGAATGTTGGCATTCAGTTGAGCCAATTGGGCTTCAAGTTTGGTTTTTTCTTCTCTCATGACCTGCAGCTCTGGTTCTAAAGTGCTCAAGAGGTGCTCGGTTGACTTGATGCCGAGTAGAGCTCCTTGGCCTCGCCGCTCCTTGGCCACCTTTCTTTTCTCCGATCAACTTTGGTGGACATATTCTTGTGTGCTCTCTTGATAAAGCAAAGTGATCATCAAGGTGTGATAAAGCATCTATGGCGGCCTTGAGATTAGAAGGAAGCTCTTGATCAATAAGCTCGCTATTTCCCTTATTTTGTCCGAATCTTGGGCCAAAGCAACAATATCCTTTTCGAGAAATGAGATTATATCCTTTAGCTTGGCTTGACTCTCTCGATGATAATTGCTGGTTGGAAGAAACTTCATCATCTTTATCCCCAAAGAAACTCTTCGGCCGATAAGGGAAAAACTGGCTTGAGGGTGAGCAAGTGTCCCGTTGAACAAGGAAGGTAGTTTAGCCGAATAATTCAGTTTGAATTGAAAAAATAGCCGAGTGGAGTAAGGATAATACCCCTGCGACAATTACTTGATCGGTTGCCTCCTGAATAACATCAATGTGTTGGGTGGTTGATGCCACAGTCACTTCAGGATTGACGATATCATGGCTTGGTACGTTTTGAACTATCAAGGTTGTTGAAGCTTGAAGTTCTTGGAGAAGGGGTTCTCCTTGTTCAGTTGCCTGATGAGAAAGATTTTCTTCAGCTGCTTTTCCTTGTTCACTTGCTTGGTCATCTACCTGGTGCATGCTGCCGGTAGGCTCATTAGTGTTTGCTTGATCGTAGAGGCTCCAGGAGAGTTCTCCAAGATCACTACCCCGTCGGGACTTTGAGGGTTGGCCTCGTATCTCGTTGAAAGAAAGTGATAAGTGCAAACACATTTGCAGAGGACAATAAGGGGTCAAAAGCATTCATACCTGAGAGAGTGGCTTAGCTTTCTTTGATCTTGTTTTCTTGGGAATTGCAGTGTCCTTGATAGGGGAAGAAGGAGTTTTTCTTTTGAGGTCCTTCAGAAGCACCTTTGTGTCATCGCGGGTATTTTGTTGAATGCCGTCGATTTGGAGCATCATGTCCAAGAGCAGCTATGGGGCCGGGTTGCCAAGTATTGAACCTTTGGAGGACTTGGAGGAGCAATGTCCTGTTCAAAAGAGATGTTTAGAAACGAACGAGAGACATAAAGTAAAAGGTAGCCATAAGCATGTACCTCATCATCGAGAGGAGAATGAGGGCATTAAGACTTGGCATAAAGGGTGGACTTGTGCTCGAATATGTGAGAATGCCATTCCCGCCACCAAAGGTTGAATGAAGGATGAGCGGCTTCAATTATCACCGAGGGTTGGGTTCATATATTGGAAGCTTGCATCCAAGATTGAAAACTTTATTGGCCTCGGTGATATTCAAAGCAAAGACTCCCGGGTTTGATGATGCTTGAAAAATATGGCCTTGGGGGCAATTGACCGAGTCCAAACTGCCTGGCAACCATATTTGGATTATAAAATTCATAAGTTGAGCTTATCAATCGACCATGGTGAAATTCTGCTGGCAGAGCACAGGGCTTGATGAAAGAATTGAAAATTTTCCTGGAGTCATCATCTATGCAGCCCAACTCATAGCTGAATCTGCGGGGAGAGTTAAATTTTCATTCTCCCGTAGGGAAACCAGATCATGTGATTGAATCCCTTGTAGAAGATTTTTGAAAAGATGGCCCTGGTCTAAGTCAATAATGATTGAAGATGCAGCCTCTCCATATGTCCGACAAGATTTGTATCTCGGGGTCTTCACCTTCAAAGATAATTGATTGAAGGAAAGTTCGATTGTGGAGATCTACGAGACAATCTCGATGCATATATAGTTGCAACCACATCCGGAGGAGCCACCATGGTCCATTGACACAGAGATTTCACCCGATTCCTCATCGGGACAAGATGTCTGGGTGCATCATGTGGTGGAAAGCTCCCAAAGAGATATTTGCCCAAAGGAATCAGCTTGCCCGTAGCCAATTCTTCACCCATCACTATGTGATTCGAGTGGGCTCATTGGACTTGCCACGTAAAATGAATCTGCATAACCACATGTTCATGAATGCCCTATACTCTTTATCGACACGGGGCCGGTTGAAGCATAAGTCCGGACATACTTGGCCCGGCCTCCTCCCGATTTGATCGCCTTCCGTGAGCTAGTGCTTTTGTATTTGAATGGGTATGTTGGCTTGGTGATGTTTAAACCGGTCATCATAAAGATGTCTGAGAGAGTGATTGACATTGGGCCATGACCGAAGATGAACGCATTGATGGCGTCAGACCAGAAGTGGGAAGCAGCTATCAGGAGGGAGTCATTCTTAGGCATTTCGGCTAAAGAAAGCTCCAAACAGTGCTGAATATCTTGAGATTCCCAAAAATCGCTGCTCCTGGACTGCATCCTACGGTACCAATCACGCCATCCTGTGATTGAAGGAAGGGGCCATGTTTTGAAAGTATTCGGCCATCTGTTTGGGGGAGAAATCCTAGACTTAAAAGGGATCCTCAGGGTTTCCTTTTCAATAAATTCCCTTGGATTGGGGTCTCCCGCGGACCAAGAAAAATGATCCGGGACACGCAAGATTGGAGATCAAGATCTCATTCTTCATTTCCTTTAAGAAGAAATTGAAGCGAATGGATCAAAAGGTGCATCCGGAAATTGACTCGAAAGAATTGCCGAATAGGTAAAGCAAGTAGGGTTACCTCTAGAAGCTCTTCTTGAGTTCCTATTGCCATAATGGAGCTGGTTGAAGTCTCCATCGCCATTGAAGACAACAACGAACGCAGATCTCGGTGGCGGCCGCGGGCGTTGGCGGTCCGACCTAGATGAGAAGCACGGCTTGAGGTCCAATTTCGAAATAAAATCCTTTTATCTCGAAATTGAGGGGGCATGTGTTAACACGAGAATTTGGTCGGGAATATGACGGGTGGACCCGCAAGGAACGAGAGAGGGCAATTCGGCAAATGCGTATGCGGTCGACTAATTTCCATGTGTTCGGCAAATGACCAAGCGGTCGGCAACCGTTTCGTTTGAAGGCGAAAGAAGGAAAGATGAAGCCGACCGTAAAGGGAAGGAGTCGTGATAATCGAGGACTCCGATTATGGATAGAGTTAGCGTGTTTGTGTTTTTCCAATTTTGTTTAAGATAGCTCGTAAGTGCTTAGGATTCGTGTTCTGTCCAGGGTATAAATATAAACCCTCGACCATTGTAATAAGGGTTCACAACCAAATCAATACAACCGGCTACGCGCCACCCTTCGAGTCCTTTAGTCGTGTCGTCGAGTTCTTCGAGAGGGCCAATCGATCCGTCGACCTCCGTAAGTCCCGGCAACCTTGTTATCATGTCTAGTATCATGCGGTGGATTTAGATGTGATGCAAGTAGTCTTGTTTGTCTCGACGGGATGGCCGTGCGGCAGGCGTCTGCTTGACAACAGGAAGTTTTTGCTTGTGCCTTGTATCGTGCGGCGGATTAAGACATGAGTAAAGATAGTTATCGGCTCTTTTAGATTTGGCATGATCTAATAGATTCATTAAGTTACCATGTGTTGCTTGCTTTATTTAATGTTTAATTATTTGCAACACTCTTTTGCCCAATCTAGATTGATACTCTTTCGGCTTGTTGATCGTTCCTTTCATGCTTATTCAATATCGAGTAGATCAAGCTCATATAGCCGAATTAGATCTATCTAGATTGTCACGTGTTGCGGGTTCATTCACGTTATATGTAGATAAGCCTTGACAGACCGGGTACCGTGCGGCGGATGCGGGTCTTTGGGTTACCCTAGAGCTAGTCATCCGGTGGACTAGAGTTCGGTTTAATCGATAGGCTCCTTTTACATGTTACTTGTTTGTTCCTTCTTCATGGACCCCGATTCGGCAATCTTGCCGATACGGTTATACTTACACATGTAGCGAGTATCTATAGATCTGTTAGATAATTACGTGCTTTTAGCTCTTTATTGCTAGATTGTATCATGCGGTGGATTGATCTAGTAGTAAGGAGTGGTGTAAGTTCATAGTGAGTGGTATCATGCGGTGGATTAGCTTGCTTGGGTTTATGCTCGACGGGTTTATGAAGGCTAGACGTGCGGCAGACTAGTTGGAGTAGCCTATGCATGTGTTATTTGGTAGATTTATATTTATAAGTTACTTATCCTTAATTATTAGTGCTTGATGATGCTTTAAACCTGAGATATAGTTTGATATGCTTTGATGATTTAATCTTGTTCAAACATGTCTTCATTTACTGTATTCGGCAAAATCGTTGTTTACATCGGTTAGGTTACTTTAGCCGAATGAACCGCAATCTGTTGGCAAATAGCTTCTATAGCTATGTGTCGTCGTAAGTGGATTCAGGGCGTAAAGATGGAACCGTCCGGTCTCACCCAGCACGTTCCAGTTATGATCTTACCGTTTTATCCCTTGTCGATTTTCAGGTCAAATCGACTGGCACGCCACCGGATTCAGACGCCCGGGCACCCGATTGAAGCTAGGCTTTCCGGCTTGCTGTGTGTGAGACGCAGGGTGGTCACATTTTGCGTCAACACTTCTGTAATGATCCTGCGGAAAGTTGGAAACGTGGATCATTCGGGGTTCCCCGAAGACACCCGACACACTACCGGAATTATATGGTTCCCATGCCTTCGTCCTTCGGACGATAATCCCGCGGCCAGAGGGGAGAGGCGCCCGCGGCCAGCGGCTCCCACGGCCAGGGGCTTGCCGGAGCTTGCAGCCAGCGACTACCACGCCGCGGGGCGCGCGCCAGGGCGGCTCCCATGGCTAGGGACGGTGCTGGGTGCGCGGCTGGGCAGCTCCCATCGCCGGCGCGCGTGGCCAGGCGGCTCCCACGGCCAGGGGCTGCGCGAACGCTCGAGGGGGGGGCTTGGGACGGCCTCTCCCACAGCCGGCCATGGCAGCCTCTCCCAAGGCTTCGGCGACTAGCAGTGCCGCGAGGTGCGTAGGGCGGGCGCGCGCTGGCAGTGGCCCACTAGCGAGTGCGCGAGGGAGGGCGAGGGGATGGGCGCAGCGGTGGGCACGACGAGGGGCTCCGTCAGCCAGCTCCGCTGTTTCTATTTCGGCGGCGTGTGGGTACGCGGGCGGACGCCTCCCGTCCGGCGACTCGGTGGTGCGGCCGGGCACAAGTGGGCACGTCCTCAGTCGGTGGCCCGGTGCTTAGCGGGGGCACAGGCAGGCGCATCCCTGGCCAGCAACTGGGTGGCGCGTGGGGCGTGGGCGGACGCCTCGCCGGTGCTACGTTGCGACGGAGAATAGGGAAGATGAAATAGAAACAACCCGTTATGTTTGGAACCAATGGCAGTGGTGGGTAATTTCCCCAGCTCCACCAATTTGAGTTTAGTGGAGCACCCCTTGGGCAGCTCCACCATTTTGGTGAATCTGGCCCTCGGTCCACTGTTTTGGTAGATTTGAATTTGGTGAAACTAGACTGTTTGACAAACTTTTTGTGAAGTGGACCTATTTTTGCTGAATCTGGAGCTGGTGGTACTGTCCCAAACAGACCCTTAGACTACTACCAGAGCTAGGATGGCCACCACGCCCGTATATACATCATGTTGTAATCCCGTACATTTTCTAAGACTCGGCTACCAAGGAGATGCCAAAGTCAAAAATTGTCCCTGCTTAGACTTTATGCATGCTTTTGTTTTCTAAGACTCGGCTACCAAGGAGATGCCAAAGTTAAAATTAATTTATATACGTCCATTTTATTATCTATTTTAGAAAGGTAATGCGGATACATGTCCCGGATACTTTGGATTACTGCTACCCATTTTCCACTACTCCAGAGGTCTCCCATTTCTTCCACAATGAAAGTATAGTTATTATATCAGCTGGTTGCATTACAAACTTTTAAATGTATTAAAAAGCAATAAATTCATTATTATACAATACTTTTAACGTTGAAATTTTCAGCCCATTGTCATACAACAAAAGTACTTTTTGATGGGCAATAGTGGTTAAATTTTTAATCATGACTAAATTTTTAAAACTTCAATCGCAGACATTCTACTATGACAATCTATTTTGGACTAAAGATAGTACTACTTTGTCTCTATAGTGGTTAAATTTTGTAGAATTGTTTCCCTGTTCCCTAATCTTTAATTTGATGCCGAAATTGCTGTGGTTCTAGCTATTCGGACCTAACAAACAATTCAAACTTTCTGAAACCAAAAAAATTATTTACTTAATTATTTTTTAAAATATACCTTTTTCATTTGTATGTTGAAACTGGCAGCCAATACAGTTAGCACTACTCGTTGTTTATAGTATGTAATCAATTAGTTGCTTTCCTTACTATTACTAATTGGAGACTTCCTTTGAACTCCACATTAATCATCATGAGATACGCTTAGAATTTCTCAAAAAAAAAAAAAACACCCAGCCATCAGTTCATAGACTGTAATCATTATTGATAATACTAGCTATTGCATCCATTCTATTTTTCCAACTAAATTACTCACTACCGCCATTATTAGAATTAACCTAAAGTAATCCACTAATCTTCACTTAAATTACCCCCTAAATTTGTATCTAAATTATCCAGCTGCATAGGTTTTAAAAATAACCTAAATAAACTAACCTCTAAAATCTGATCTAAATGGCCTATGTCTGTAAAGGAAAAAAAAATTACAAAGTACTTTTTATATGCTTCTAAATTACTCACTTCTTCCATTGTTAATACAGAAAAGAACTAATTTAAGATATACATGAATGATGTGCGTTACCATACAGACCATGTACATACATATATGCAAGAAGCGATGGGCATATAAATTTCCATGCCAAATACATAGCTGAATCTAATAATTTAACTAAACACATGTCAAACACAAATAGAGGCATGATGAAAAGGCAAAAAATATGAATAAGGATGAAAAGGTATATAAATTTAAAGTTTATCTCATCTGGATAAAAAATTCTTACCTATATGATTGTTGTGTTAGAATATGAACACTTGAGTGGGATTTAACTAAATACATGTCAAACACGCATGGACATGCAATGCTAAGGGAACAACTACGAATTGGAATGAAAAAGTGTATATAGCAACTGGTAAACTAAACTCCATCACATCCATATAAAAATAATAAAGTATTTTCATGAGTATTTTTTTAGATTATGAGCAAATAAGAGAGACCAAAGATAAGCTGTTGGGGGATAGCCGAAGCCTGGGCACCCGGCATTGGCCGAAAGGCCCATATGATTCGGCATATGACCCGAATCCCCAACCAGACCCGGCGAAAGCCTTGGCCGGAGCTCTGCCGGGACTATGGCGAGCGTGTTCCCGTGCAGGATTCGGCGGTAACGCCAAATCTGCCTGCCGAATTATCGTATTCGTGGCGTCCCAACGTTTATCTTGGCTGTGAGCAGATGGATGACGGGTCCATGACCCCTATAGGAGAAGCACTGGAGGAAGCGGCGTGAGCGCCTGATGGCAAGTGGGGCTTAGGCGGTCGGCCATCCAGGAGACAGGGCTTAGTGCTGCAAGCTTGACTGTTTAGCCCCTCGCCAGCAGTAGCACAGGCCTTTAGGGAGAGAACCCTAAGGGCAAAATCGTCATGTAAATGCCTACGGGCGACTATAAATATGCCCGGACGGCAACCTTGTAAGAGGACGGATTCTTGAGTAATACATTGGTTTTCTACCATCTTGTGTTGTTCGTGTGTCTTTCATCATATTTTGTATTCGGGGTTCTAGGCATTCGGTCGAATACAACACTGGCGCCCACCGTGGTTGTCGCTCGCGACGGCCATGCCACCGAAGGGAAAAGCCAAGCTAGGTTTCACCAAAGAGGCCTCCGCGTCAACGGGCGTGGCGGATGGCGGGCATCATCCTCAGCCATCGACGGGCGTTTCGGCACCAGCGGTGAACACAGTGCCCGCCGGTACCGAGGCACCAGTTTTGCATTCAGCAGACCCACCGGATCCCGAGGCGGGGGGCGGAGTCCATGATGAGGAAGTTCGCTAGATCGGAGGATGACTTTAACAGGAGAAAGGCTGCATGTCACAGTTTCAAGCAAGCCACGCCGAAAAACACACCGCAGGCTCCCCCGAAAGCCAGTCAACAGAGCAGTCCGGTTCATAATGTGCAACAGGATTCGGATGCTCAACCTAATGACTCGGCGCAGCCAGGGTCTCAGCAGGGCAGGGGCTCTGGAGGTCAGGGCCGCGGTAGTCGCGGGGGCGGCGGCGGAGGCCGTGGCAAAGGGCGCGGGAAGGGTAACCGAGCCCATTACTGCGCGGTGTGTGGAGAAGACAAAGGCCACTTCACCAGAGATTGCAAGTACACCCAGCTCGCGAAGCAGCAGCGGGAGATAGACGAGTCTTCAAAGTCAGCAGAAGCGCCGAATCACGTATACCACACGGCTCCGGCTCCAACATATCACCAGCCAGCGCATCAGGCTTATCAATCTCCGTACACTCGGTATCAGCCGAATTACGTGCAGTTTCAGCAGGCCCAGCAGAATTGACCGCAGGTCCCCCCGGCGCCGGCCCAGCATTCGGCCCTTCCGGAGAATCAAGCCCAGCAGCAGCATGCACAGCCAGCACCAGGAAGTTCAAGGGAGCTGCAGCTGGTAAATTCGGCGGCCCTAGTGAATATAATGCCATCGAATGGTCATATCTATGCAATCACCGGAGGAACCAACCTGGACCACGAAAATAAGAGAGCTCGCCGAGACTACGTAAAAAGGGTGCATTCTGTTTCAGTCAAGTGCCCAGTCACCAGACCTGCATGGAAAAACGAACCCATATCCTTCAGTGAGTAGGACATCCAGGTTTGGGATTACCCGCATCTCGACGCATTCGTCGCCACTGCCTATGTCACCGGATATACACTACACAACATACTCATCGACAATGGCAGTTCTACCGACATTCTATTCACCAAGGCCTTTGATGGAATGAAGCTCAACAGAAAAGATCTAGAGCCCGTCGGCAACGCCTTGTTCGGATTCGGCGGTCAGAGAATTGATGCCATCGGCAAGAAAACCCTCACGGTAGCTTTCAGCGAAGGTCAGAAGGTCAGAGCTAAAGAGATCCCTTTCGACATCGTCGACATACCATATCCTTACACGGCCATATTCGGCCGCGGCATCATCAACAAGTTCGACATCATAATCAACCAAGGATATCTGTGCATGAAAATGCCTTCCCCGGGCGGAATCATCGCAGTACATGGAGATCAGGTAGCCGCCAGGAACATCGACGGCAAACCAACCCCAGGATACAGCGCGGTTCACGAAGTCAAAGAGACAGCACCTGAGGAAAACCATGAGTTTCAGCATCATCAGAGAAAAGAGCCAAGGGCAGCACTGTGTGAAGACATAGTTCAGTTGCCACTCAGCTTCGGCAGACCCGACGAATGTGTGCACATCGGATCCGGCCTAAATGCCGAAGAAAAAGCCGAGTTGCTTAGGTTCCTGTTCGAGAACCGAGATGTGTTCGCTTGGTCGGCAAGGGATCTGCAAGGGGTAAACCGCGAATTGGCACAGCACAGCCTGAACGTCGACAAGCAAGCAAGACCAAGGAAGCAAAAGCTCAGAAAAACGTCAAATGAGAGAGTGGCTGCAGCCGAAGCTGAAGTGCAGAGACTGTTGGACGCCGGAGTCATTCGAAAAGTATAGTATTCGGAATGGTTGGCCAACGTGGTGCTGGTAAAGAAGAAAAGCGGGAAGTGGCGCATGTGCGTGGATTTCAGGGATCTCAACAAGCACTGCCCCAAGGACCCGTACCCGTTACCTCGCATCGACAAGTTGGTAGACATTGCGGCGGGGTACGAAATGATGAGCCTCCTCGACTGTTTTTCGGGATATCACCAAATATGGCTAAACCCGGAAGACAAAGAAAAGACAAGTTTCATCACCCCTGCCGAAACTTTCTGCTACCGACGAATGCCGAAGGGGCTCCAGAATGCTGGCCCTACTTTCTCCCGCATGACAGATGAAGCCTTCCGGGAGCAGAAGAAGAAAAACAATCTCGTAGCATACGTGGACGACCTAGTCGTCAAGAGCGATGAAAAGCGAACTCACATTGAGGACCTCAAAGAAACATTCACCAGCCTTCGTGCCAGTGGACTGAAGCTCAACCCGGAGAAATGCATTTTCGGCATACGTAAGTGTTGGCGGTCCTTATCGCATATTTTTAGACCGCCAATGAGGATATAAAATCTACCCAAACTTAGCAAATAGGGCTTTGCACTAACATATTCCACGAGTTTCGATGATTGTCGCTTGTAGGAAGGCAACTCCGAAAATGCACACAAATGGGCCAACAAACATAAGAAAACCATGAATAAGAAGGTGGCCCATTTACCCAACAATCTTGGGTCTCAAACATGGGCCAAAAAGCCCAACATAAACCCAAGAGGTGGAAGACCAAAACCCGGTCCAACTCCATCTCGGGCTGGATGAGTGGGTCCCAGTAAACAGGCCATATCTCACACATACGGACTCCGATTCAAGCAAACGAATATGCGTTGGAAAGCTATCGACGAGGCCCATCCACTCACCAAATTTCAGCCCAAACGGCCCTGGAGTTGGCGCGAGCGCGCCAGGGGCGCGAACGCGCCCGTGCGGCTGCCAAACTGGTCCCACCTTTGCAGGTCGGTGCATTAACTCGATGGGAGGTCGGTTCTGGGGTGCGTCCAGGTTTATTGCATCTCAAACCGACGTATGAAGGTCGGTTTTCCACCTTCCAAGTGGGGATGACACCTTTGCAATGACCCCCTCCTCTCTAGATATAAAAGGGGCATTTTCCTCCTCATTCATAATCAACCATTCAAAGGAGAAGACCACCACACTAGAGCCTCATTCCAAAGGGCTATGCCCTACTAGCTATAGAGTTAGAGAGAGAGATGTGAGGGAAGAGAGCGGGGAAGCGCCGGGCTTGTCGGTGTCTCCCCGACCTTGTACCTCTGCGGATATTCTACTCGGCTCCCTAACGGGATCTTGGCTAAGTGAGTATTCGTGTTTCTTATAGTCTTTTGTGTCTTTTGTTTAGTTCAGCTTTACCATGCTTGTTCATGGGTTCGTCGTCCGTCCTTGTGGCGGATGCTCTAGTAGAGGGCCCCTGATAGAGACGGGATCCCCTGTACGACGCTAGAGTAGTAGTCGCCAGCATAGACGTGGTGTCTAGGCTAGAGGCTGCCTTCGTTTGCCTCGCACTCCACGGTTGAGGTGGTAGGCGGCAGGTGGTGACAGCCCTGTCCGTCCCTTGTAATCCCCCACGTCCGGGTGCAGCGTAGAGCTACAGGCCGGCATCACCTGGCAGACCAGGTGCGATCCGGTGCCCGAAGTGAGCCAGTGGAAGTATTGTATCGCTATGCTTAGGACCCTAAAGCTATAGGAATCCATCTCTACCCAGCTTTCTATCTCTACCCTTGGGTTGTTCCTTGGATGAATTAGCTAGGAGAAATACCTCCGTTCCCTGTGGAAAATACGATACCCTGAATACTTCCGGGTGAAGGCTACAACGGTACTTCCGTACGCTTGCGGGTTCTCTCGCATACGTTAAGAAACAACAACAAGCTTTCTCGGGCGCCGTTGCCGAGGATAGACTTTTTATCTATCTTTGGTGATTGCGCTAAGAAATGTCAACAAGCTTTTCGGCGCCGTTCGGGGATAGACTTTTTATCTATCTTTGGTGATTGCGCTAAGAAATGTCAACAAGCTTTCTGGCGCCGTTGCCGGGGAACGGTTGCTATTTTCTTTGAACCTAGTTCGTCCTCGTATCTTTTTATAAAAAGAAAAATATTTTATATTTCTTTTTATAAACCAAACACACTTTCTATCTAATCCTACCACCATGAAGCAATCCTAATTTCAAATCTTTTTGCTTCAAAAGGAGGAGTTCTTTGAGCCAAAATTCTTTTTCAAAAACCAGAATTTTTATCCGTTTGTGAACTCCACCTAGGATTCGAACCTTGGTTCGGGCATAGCCTTTCTCGGTCTGGATGATGAAAATCATTTTAGACATCTGCACGATTTTGAGGAAATGTGTTCATGCCTAAGCATTCCTGGCATAACACAATGAAATTCTTTGTTTTCGCTCTCTCTCAAACGGGGAGGCGAAGCAATGGATCACCAATGCCATAGGAAGTTTGAATGGAGACTAGGGAGAACTTAAAGACAAGTTTTGTCTCACATTCTCCCTTATGCCCCATGTCAACTCTCTACCAAGGGCAATCCTCGATTTCAAGCGGAGCGAGAAGGAACCCATAGGTGCAGCCTAGGCGAGGCTTACAATGTTAACACATACCGGCCTAGACTTGTCTTTACCTGATGACCTGCATTTGCATATCTTTTGGGAATAGACATAGATGCTGCCCTATGCTTTGACATGACCATTGGAGGGTTGTTTTATGTAAAACCATGACGGAATAGAGGAAAATCTTTGTTAACATCCAAGAGAAGCATGCTTCTCCCGTCATAGAGCCTTAACCCCTCCATAAAAGGTCATGTCAAGCTTTGAGGAGCCCTTATCAATCGAATCTTTGCCCTTGCTAGATTCGATTATTGAGCTCTCACCCGAACCACGAACACCAAAGGAAGGAATGTTTTATCCTTTGGAGTTCGCTATAAAAATTCAAGGATTGTGGCAGAACCTCGAGCATTTCTTGGCACATAAATCAAGCATTTATTTCTAAGGAAGTCTCCTCTAACAAAGAACACTTATAAGAATGGTTGTCAAAGGTGAATTTTTCTTCTAAAGTAATTCAGATTCCTTCACCTTCCACGGCTATATTTTGTTCGTTAAAAGAGACTCCCTTAGAAGCCCTACACAACCGCATAGTCAGGACTTTTCTCTGCGGAAACCCTTTTTGGAAACATGCCGCTAGTCCCGACTAACAAAACACTTCAAAAGTCCTTCAAAGCTCATCAGAGTGTTGTGGGATTGTGTTAGGGTCGTGCCATTTGAAATGAACGAATCGAGGTTTACATAGACCTTCAATTTTATGCCATCCTTGATGTCCAACTTCTCATAAGGCGCTCTTTGAAAATCTTGTGCAAAAAGATCTATCTCAAAAGAGCCCTGATAAGAAGTTGAGTATTTTGCTTTTGCTAGCCTTATCTCTTGCCCCAGAGACCCAAAGGCAAAGCAAAGCTATCTATTCAAGCAGGCAAGATTTGAGTTTCCTTTCATCCTTGTGAAATGGATTATCCACCTTCGCCCTTGCTCGAACAAGAGACATGTTCCTCTGGCCATTCCCATGCCTTGGACATGCATGAAGCAATAACTCTAGAGTGAATCCGCTAACGAGCATGCTAGGCTCTCTTTTGAGACTCATGTTTCATGCTCACCTTTGGGATCTCTAGAGTTTGTTCCGCTTCTGACCACGTGATCCTACGAGAATCCCAATCACCTCTTACCACTTGTTTCAAAACTTTTAAGGGGATGGTTGTGGATGGCTATCATAAGCACTTTCAAATCTCGTAGCAGCACGATGGAATCAACCTTGCAGCTTTAGCACCTTTGCCAATTCTGAGGTGGCTAGCACGATGTAAAATTAACACTGTTTTGGTGTTAAATATTGAAACGGTTCCAAAAAAATCATGCGTTACTAGAAGAATACTAAAGAAAAATAACGAAATGTTAGTAAAATAATATTTTTAAAACAAAATCTACACTATTTAAGTGCCGCACTAAAGAATTTCTATACATTATACAAATGAAACTATTTAACATAAAGAAGATAATTCGGAGAAAGAAGCTATTCAACAGATGAAACTCTACCTAACAATCTCATTTCAATTTCTTTGGTTTAAATCTTAAAGGTATGTGAACTATTTCTTGACTGAAGTTTCTTGAAAGGTTTCTGAATATGACTTCTAGCTGATAAAGGATTTACCTAAAAAATAGAGTAATGTTAGCCCTGGAGGGAAAGGAAAAGATATTTGTTACATGAGAAAATAGTAACAAAAGAGTTTTTTAATATATGAAGCCTTACATTTAGAGAATGGACTAGCCTTACATTGAGAGAATGGACTATCCTGTGAAGTACTGAGCCTATATAGAAGAAGAAAAATAGATTATTAATCATGAAACTGGGCCATATATGAAATCCTACATCATCAAACAAACTTATTGTCAGAATAGAATTTGTTCATAAATTCTGAGTTTGGTTTGTTATGAGGGCTCGTCAAAACTTGGAAAAGAAATTTACTTCTCGAGCTAAAAGATCAGCCTGAAAAAGTAAGAAAAAGTTATGCATGTAGTCAATACTGATTGATTGACAAAAGAAATACATTACACTAACAAATTTTATAGATATAAATAAGGTGCTTACATTAGAGAACTTTTCGACAGTGACACCATCAAATGTTTGCGTGAATTGCAACACAAAAATTCCAGAGTCATACCTTAAATTGAATAAGAATCATGGAAAAAGTGTGAGAAGATTTCTTTCATATAATATAATTTGAAAATCATTAGAACATCAAATCAGATTAAACAGAACATTAGATGAAGTTATACTGAACATCGTATATTTGATAAAAAACACACCATTAACTAAACTGCAAGTAAAACATCAGATAAAGTTCTGCTCTAAAACATAGTAAGCAAAACATAATATTGCATTTTGGAAAGTAAAATTTTTTGATTAAGGGAAAGTATATGTCGACACCTGAAGTTAGATTTTGGAACCGGCACATACTAAACTTGAAATTTGTATGTGTCGTAGACCACTATATTTGGTTTCTTGAAATGCTTAGCAACATTGAATGATGCATTCGTCAACAATTCTGAAACAGGATTTGGGTTGAGTATTTGGATGCATCTTTGAATGAAGTTAACCACAACCAGGAACCACTCTTTTGTAGTTTGTATATTACATGGAATGTGCAGCTGCCAAACAGAAAGAATATGGATGTTAAATTAGATCATTAACTGAACTGGAGGTAGAGTTATAAACAAAAAGAAAGAAAATAATGCTTAGCCTTACAAGTGTAGATCCATGTAGCCTGAATCCAAGATAATCCAGAAAGTTATCCTTTACCACATCATGATCAAAGTAATCTTGCATGAGTTTGAACTATAAAAAGAATATGATAAATACGTCGTTAAACTGCTTATGTTGTTTGAAATGAATTTTTCTTGATACTACTTTTAATATCAAAACAAAAGGACCTATAAACATGGAGTCATAATTAGCAAAACATCAAAGCATGTTAAACAGAACATCAGGCAAAGATTTACAGAACATTCGTAAGCAAAAAGACCTATGAACATGCAGTAGAACACAGAACATCAGGTAAAGACCTATGAACATGGAGTAGAACATCAAAGGATATTTAATAGAACATCGTAAAGATTTACTGAGAACATTGGTAAGCAAAAGACCTACGAACATGGAGTAGAACATCAAAAGATATTTAACGAACATCGTAAAGATGTACAAAACATTGGTAAGCAAATGAGAACATGACTCAGCAACTAGTAACATGACATGGAGTCAATCCTTTGAAGACATTAATAGACACATAAACATCAGAGTCAAGAAATTATGACAAACATAACTTACAGAAATATCAGAGTCTATAAATTGAAGATAGAGATGACCAGGAACATCAGACATATAAGACTGATTCATTGAAAGCATCTTAGTAAAGCAATCTATATAAAAGGATGAAATCACAAATTAGTCTTAGAAATAATGATGAAATTCTTTACAGTATTAATAATGTTAAAACAAACAACCACAAAAAATATCATAGGCATAGTAAGATTTACCAGGAACTGTAGAAACTAAATTTTTATGAGCTTGCTCATTAGCTTTGTCAATATAAATGAAGAATATAACAGAACATCAGTTCAAAGATTTGTTGAAAACAACATCCAAATTGAGACATAAACAAGCAGAACATCAAATAGTAAGCATTAGAACATCGATGGGTACTATACAATACATGGATTGTAAGATGTCTAAAAAAAGTGATGAGAGCTCACGGTTTATCATCACGTCATGACAATGGTCTCCATGCATATCATCATCTTTATTTCCCAAATGTTGAACATTCTCATCAAAATTTGCTCCATGGATGTAATCATCGTAATTATTGTTCTAAAAATGATATAATTTCAAGATTAGAATTCATTGTACATGCCCACATGTATCATCTTGCACCGAAGCTTAGATTTTCGAACCCATAGCTACCGCTCAGGGGGATAGATGCACTCTTGCTGAGAGTTCTTGCTCAAGTCTAAAAACTTTCTCTTGTAAATCTTTTATCTCTCGCATCCTGCAATTAATACAAGTTTTTGGATCAATCTTTGTCATCTTGAACAATCTAAAATGAGAAGAATCTTGGCCAACACCGGAAGAATAATTGGTGAATCCTAACAAATCAAAAAGGATGCTGATGCTTTTGTGTCAAAATTGCATGTTGACACACTCAGCCATAATCAATCAAATATTGACATCAATCAATTAAAGGTAGTTGAGCAAGACATGCAAAAATTGAGTAAGGAGAACTAGAACATCAATCAAAATTAGATGAAACATCACTGAACAAAAAATAGAACATCATTTGTATAGTATTTGAACTTCACTTGAATATTGTGTACAAATAGTGATGAGAAGTCAATATACCTTTGACTGAAAAGAAGTACATTTCTGAATTTTCAATAGATCACAAGAGAGTAGCAAAAGATTTTGATAATAATTGAGCCCAAATTTTTTGAGGAGAAGCTTCATAATCACCAATTATTGAAGTCCCTTCAGAAACTAATTTCTCATAATGTTCACCAACTATAGGCTGAATATAATCAGGTAACTGTGATTAAAAAAAGTTAGGAACGAGTTAACAAATGATATCTAAATCTAGAAGTAATACATGAAATCAAATTCTTACATCCAAAGCAGGAACAGAAGCCAAACCACCATGACTAGAATAACTTGTTGCACCTTTTCCACCCTTAGAAACAACAAGGGCATTACCACCAGTTGCATTATTGAGAACATGATGATCATCCTCAATCAAGTTGGCTACAGGACCAATATCATCAATTATATGATATGGTGTGCTAGAGAAAGGTCGGAACTACAAAATACCAAAAACAACAGGAAAAAAACATATTTGAGAATTAGGAGGAATCAAACAGATAAGGTTCACAACTGATTAGATAAATTCTAAAAAATAGACACTTACATCTACATTCCCAAACTCCATGCGATTTGATGAAGAATCTGCAACACAATCAGCTTCAACAACACGAGAGAAATCTTCGCTTTTGACATGACACATGCGGGGGAGATCATAACATATCGCATGATCATTCGAAATCCAACATTCAAATCAAGAAAGTCCATGTAGACAACCTAATAATTTTATACAAACAAATATAAGAAATTAGCAAGATTGAAAACAACATAAGGAATTGAAAACAACTACTTTTGACTAGTATTATAAAAGAAAAAAACAAAGTATAAAAGCTAGTTACCGCAAGGAGAGGTAAACAAGACCCATAATTATGTTGGCCATCTCAATTATGAGGTATAGGGGAATGAATGTTCTGCTGAAAACGCTGTACTTCATTTATCAGGTAGTCAAATGCAAAGCTTGCCCAATCATAATTTCTAATTTCTACAGCTCTCATGACATAGTTCAAAAGATCCAATTCAATTGAGTTTTGAGTGTTTGGACATATCATGGTTGAAAGAGCCACTAACATGAAATTATGCATGAAAGCATCTACATTGAGCTCTTTTTTACATAACTCAATAGCTTTAGAAATACTTCCTTTGCTGCCATTAATAACATAATCAACACAAAATGAAGTAGCTCCATTTCTCAACTTAGCAGAAACATTGTCCAAACAAACAACAATATCACCAGAGGTGAAACCAAAAACTTGTTCAACCATTGCTTTGGTGAATTTTATCTTCTTATTCCCATACTTGAATTCCTTATATCCAATCTGTAAATGTGCCATAAGCCATTCAAGCAAAGGTGTAGGGACCGTGAAAACAGATAGCTCAAGAAAACTCCCAAATCCATTGGCTATAACAATTTTTCTTTGATCTTCATTCAGAGAGTTACAAAGCTTCTTCAACCTATTTGTTGAAAAGCGATTCTTGACAACATCTTCTATTGCCATTATGTCACTACAGATAAAAAAGAACAGTTCAGTTTAAAAGAAAGTAGAAACAAAAAGAATCTGAAAATATAAAACAAAACAACACCTTGCAATTAGCAGAATATCAGAACATCAACTACTTAGTAAACATCAAGTTTGTACCAGAACATCGGCTACTTAGTACCGTAACATCAGCTACTTAGTAAGAACCAGCTTTGTACCACCGAACATTAGCTAACCATTTGTCCAAAAATAACATAAATAATTCAAATGGTCTTTCCAAATATTTCAACATGAAAATCAGCATTACAGTCATACCATATTCTTAACACAAATTATTCTTAAAAGCATGTCCCACTCTGACAGACCCATACTCCGACATCATGATTCAGTGCAAAAGAAAACATACAAAGCAAAATAGCATTTGCTGGGTCAAGCAATCACCACACCTAAAAGCCAATGATCATCATACCAAGAACTTTCCATGAAATGTAATATCAACAGAAGCAGATGGCTCCTTATTTCATAAGGTAGAATCAAGTTAAACTATTGCTTCTCATTTCCCACCCTCGCTACTCCATAGCAGAAGGCTGCATTACAGGAAAAATAACTAGGAGTTTGGGTGGATATTTCAGAAACAGACCTCAAAAGCTTGCTTAAGGTACTCAAGCTTCTTGTCTAGATCATTGATTGCCTGGGTGTAGGCCTTGTTGGGGAGGACTGGCTTGGGGAGGACTGGCTGGTACTATGGATCTATCCATGCAAGAAAAATTAGACACATGAATAACCAGCGAAGTGAAATAGAAGAAACATCACAACATGATTCATAGACTAAGAGAAACATCACAACATGATTCCTGTTAGAATAGGAGCCTCATGTATAGGCCAGGTGCAAAACAAAACATATACATATAATGAATTTGCAATCGGATAATATGGTTTTAACAGCAATCAACAATCCAATACCTTCCCAATGCTGTGATGTTTACATCACAACTTATGTATCAAATATGTGCTATAGCATTGGTCAAGTTAAAGCTTACTATTTCTGATGTATCTAGAACTCTAGATCATGGTCATATGTTTTGATGAGCAGCCTTCTGGCAATCAGGATTCCTTTATAGGATACTGACATGCTACAAAGTGATTCTATTGTTAAGTTAGGAAAATATAGAAATACTCCTGCTGTAGCGAACCTCATAGGTTTCTGTTATCAAGTATCTATTGTATTTGCAGTCACAACCTATCCATTACTATGTTCTTTTTAAAGCAGCGTGCACCTGAGGTGCCCAAACTTTGAACAGAATATAAAAGGTATGAACTGATTGACTATTTGTCATCTTGAACAATGCCAAAATTTAGGTAGGTAACCAAAAGGGTAAGCAAACTTAGCTAGAAGAATTAGCAACTCCCACAGGTGATATATTTAGCTAGAAGAAAAAAAACATGAATATAAGATGGCTGACGCATGACCCATCCAACCGCGTAGAGCATAAGCAACTAGGGAAAAAATCATAATAGATAATTGGCAGAGTTCAAAGGATGACTTCCCATCCCAGAAAAAGCACATTAAGAAGCCCATATCCCCATTTGATTACAGAGCTAATATGGAATTTTGGGGATTAATGGGTTCAGTTTATTTCAGCTCTATTTGGATGCAAAATTGAACTTAAAAATGCCTTCAAGGCCCTGTTTCCATGGTAGTAGGAACAATCGGTTCAGCCCAGCTCGTTAATTCAAAGACCCAATGCAAGTTGGCCGTGACACTAAACAAATAAGAGTAGTGTGTTGAGGGCGATCTGTAACCATGTGGAATGAATCTCGATGTGTAACCATGGGCGATGAAGAGTATCCCATTTCTGCAAATGTTGAAAATGCAGACTTCTCATCTATGAAAAGGCTTTCTGTGAAGCCCATCAGTATAAATAGAGAAGAGGACCTTGACCATTGTCACCAGGAGTCATCTATGAAAAAATGGAAACCGGGAATTGGTAGCATGTTTACTATTCTTGTAATCCTGATTGGGTACTGCATGTTTAGAGTTGAGTTCGCGTAGAACCACGTGTCTGGACGGAGATATGCCCAGTCTGGTGCGTGGCCGCGTGTGTTGGGTGCGTGATCACCACCACCGGTTCGTCGCCATGCATGTCGCTCGGCAAGGCATCAAAGCCAGATCGAGCAGCGACTGATCGATGGTGGGGGACGGCCTCAGGCCTGTGTATGCATTGTATAAAGAGCATAAGAAAACCCAAAAAACGCTGCGCGTGTATGCAGCACCAAAACTCTCTGTTGTTTCCAGTTCTTCGTGTGTGTGTGCGTTGTGTCCCTGGTGATCGCGCTCCGGCGTTCACCGGCGTACCAGCAGCAGCAGGAGACCAGCGGCCACCGTCGGCTCCAACACGTGCTATCTAGCGATCCGTCGTGAGAGCCAGCTTGGAGGAAGGGGAAGAGTTCGTGGCGGCGGCGGAGATGGGCGACGCGTAGGCAAGCTCCTCAGCGGGCGGCGTTCGCGAGAGCTCGTTGATGTGGCCTATGCTCACGAAGACCAATTACTCCGAGTGGGCAATGCTCATGCAATGCAACTATGAAGCTCTGGAGATCTGGGAAGCCATCGATCCGGGAACGGGCGTCAAGCGCGCCAAGGATCGACAAGCGATGAGTGCCATGATGCGTTCCGTGCCAAAGGAGATGTGGACAACGCTGGGGAACAAGAAAACCATGAAGGAGGCGTGGGAGGTTGTCAAGACGATGCGACTCGGTGCCGATCGGGTGAAGGACGTCAATGCCCAGAAGTTCCTGCAAGAATTTGAGAACATCAACTTCAAATATGGGGAGACAATCGACGAATTCGGCATGAGGATCAACAATCTTGTCGCCGATCTCAAGTCTCTGGGAGAGACGGTGGAAGAGCCCCGCATTGTGAAGAAGTTTCTTCGAGTCGTTCCTGCAAGGCTCACTCCTATCGTGGTTTCGATCGAAATGTTTTGCGATCTGAAAACCATGACGGTGGAGGAACTCGTGGGGAGGTTGCGTGCGGCGGAGGATCGCATGGAGACGAAGATGGACCAAGTCACTGACAAGCTGGGGAGGTTGCTCCTAGCGGAGAAAGATTGGATGGCTAAACACAAGATCAAGCCACAATCTCTTCTGTCCAAGGAAGGAGGCAGCAGCGGTGGTGGCGGTGGTCAGTACAAGGGCAAAGCGCCCGCGAAACATGATGATGGCGGCGGCCCAGGCGGACAAGGTGCCGTCAAACTCATGTCGGAGGGCACTCCCCGACGGAAAGGCAGGTGTCGCAATTGCGGCATCTACGGCCATTGGGCTGAAGATTGCAAGAGGCCTAAGAAGGAGAGAAAAGTTGAAAAGAAGGAGGAGGCGAACGTAGCTGTCGCAGATGCACAACCGGCGCTGTATCTGGCATCGGTGAGCGGCGTCGTGCACTCGTCGTCAACAACCTCCGTGCAACTGGCGGAGGAGAAGGTGGTGCCAATCAACTGCGACAACGGCGTGTGGGTGCTGGACACGGGGGCCAGCAACCACATGACCGGAACACGGGAGGCACTGACTCGGCTGGACGAACATGTGTCAGGCACTGTTTGTTTTGGCGACGGCTCCTGCGTCGAGATCAAGGGGCTTGGCTCAATTGTCATGGCAAGCCGAGATCGACAACACAAGGTATTGACCAATGTTTACTACATTCCCAAACTGAAAAGCAATATCATAAGCTTAGGTCAGTTAGAAGAAGCTGGATGTGATGTGAGATTGTGGAATGGCAGACTTACAGTAGTTGATCCTATGGGGACATTGTTGATCAGTGCACCTCATACTGGCAACAGACTTTATACTTTGAAGAATGCAGTAGTTTCACCTGTTTGTCCGCACATGAAACTAGATGATCAGTCTTGGCTTTGGCATGCTCGTTTTGGTCATTTGAATTTTAGAGCACTTCGTGATCTAGGCAGAAAAGGTTTGGTAGAAGGCATACCTGTTGTTGATCAAGTAGAACAAGTCTGTGATAGCTGCACACTTGGCAAGCAACACAGAAAGCCATTTCCATAGCAATCTTCATACAGAGCCAGCCAAGGGTTGAAACTGGTTCATGCTGACTTGTGTGGAAAGATCAGTCCACCAACACCAGGTGGCAAGGAGTATTTTCTGCTGGTGGTGGATGACCACAGCAGATATATGTGGGTGGAGCTCCTGAAGACAAAAGATGAAGCACTGACTTATTTTAAGAAGATCAAGCAACAAGCTGAACTAGAACAAGGGAAGAAGCTGAAGGCTTTCAGAACCGATAGAGGGGGTGAATTTAATTCAACTCAGTTCACACTCTTCTGTAATGATACTGGCATAAAACACTACAGGACAACAGCCTATACTCCACAACAAAATGGAGTAGTAGAGCATCGAAATCAGACAGTTGTAGAGATGGCCAGGTGTCTGTTGAAAGCTAAAGAAGTGCCACCTAGATTCTGGGGAGATGTTGTTGTTACTGCAGTGTACATCTTGAATATAGCTCCAACCAAAAGTCTTCAGGACATGAAACCATATCAGGCATGGCATGGAAAGAAGCCGAGGGTGGATCATATGAAAACCTTTGGGTGCATTGCACATGTGAAGAAAGTTGACCCTGGAATCACTAAGTTATCTGACAAATCAGCCAAGATGATCTTTCTTGGGTATGAGTCAGGGACTAAGGGATATAGGATGTTTGATCTGTGAACAACCAACTACATGTCAGCAGGGATGTGGTGTTCGAAGAGAAAGAGAAGTGCAATTGGGATTCACTAGTGGAAGCAACTCAGACTGTGACAGACACCTTCACAGTTGAGTATGAGCTCATTGACAAAAATCCGACAACAGAAGATCCAACAAATTCAGAAAATGGTGCAGGCAGTATGCAAAACCAGGAGGGGCAAGGCCAAGGGCAGTCACCTCAGGCATCACACCAGTTGATCAGGGGTCACCATCAACACCAGCAAACCAAGGTATTGGCTCAGCATTGGGGTCAAATCAGATTGAAGCAAACTCATCAGGAAGCTCAAGTTCAGAAGAGGGTCCAGTGAGATATAGAACCTTGACTGATCTGTTTGACACTACTGATGAGATATATGACTATGAGTACAGTGGTTTGTGCTTCCTTGCAGCTGATGAACCATCTGGTGTTGATGAAGCTCTAGAAAAGGACTATTGGAAGAATGCAATGAATGCAGAACTGCAGTCCATCAAGGAGAACAAGACTTGGACACTGACAAGACTTCCAAAAGGTCAGCATGCAGTAGGTCTTAAGTGGGTGTTCAAAGTTAAAAAGGATGCAGCTGGAAATGTTGTAAAACACAAGGCAAGGCTTGTGGCAAAGGGATATGCCCAGAAACAGGGGGTGGATTTTGATGAAGTTTTTGCACCAGTGGCTAGAGTGAGACTGTTACTTGCTCTAGCAGCTAATGGTGGATGGGAGGTTCACCACATGGATGTGAAATCAGCATTCCTCAATGGAGATTTGTTGGAGGAAGTGTATGTTCATCAACCACCAGGGTATCAAGATCCTAAGAATGCAGGGATGGTGCTCAAATTGAACAAAGCCTTATATGGTTTAAAGCAGGCTCCCAGAGCATGGAATGCAAAACTTGACTATGAGTTATGCAAGCTTGGATTCAGGAGGAGTGAAGATGAACATGTTGTGTACAGGAGAAGTGAGAATGGCTCATTTCTCATTGTTGGTGTGTATGTAGATGACTTGATCATCTGTGGGCCTGATAAGAACAAGATTGAAAAATTCAAGCAACAGATGATGGAGTTGTTCAGTATGAGTGACCTAGGCCTGTTGAGCTACTATCTTGGGATTGAAGTAACTCAGAAAGATGGTGAGATCACAATCTGTTAGAGTGCTTATGCATCCAAGATTGTGGAGCAGATTGGGCTGATGGGGTGTAATCCTACTGAGACACCAATGGAACAGCGTGTTAAGCTTGTTGCAGGAACTGAGGACAAGGTACTTGATGCTGCCAGGTACAGGAGCATTGTGGGAAGCTTAAGGTACTTGGTGAACACAAGACCTGACATTGGTTTTGCAGTGGGCATGGCTAATAGGTTTATGAAATCACCAAACTGTGAACATTGGGCTGTAGTCAAAAGAATTGTCAGATACATATCTAGAACAGTTGATTATGGCTGCAAGTATACCAAAGGTGGAGAAGCTGGTTTGAACCTGTTGGGGTACACAGACAGTGACCATGGTGGGGATCTGTCAAGAAGGAGTACCACAGGGATGGCATTCTTCCTTGGTAAGAATTTGGTGACATGGACCTCACAGAAGCAGAAGGTTGTCACACTCTCATCCTGTGAATCTGAATATGTAGCTGCATGTGCTGGTGCTTGTCAGGGAGTCTGGCTCAGCAGGATCTTGAGTGATCTAATGGGGGGAGAAGTTTAGAAGTTCAGGCTATTAGTGGATAGCAAGTCGGCAATTGAGCTGAGTAAAAATCCTGTTTTCCACGAAAGAAGTAAATATATTGACACTCGTTTCCATTATATCAGAGAATGTGTCAGCAATGGTCAAGTCGACATTCAGCATGTGAGAACTGACAATCAGTTAGCTGACATCCTGACGAAAGCACTGCCAAGGGTCAAGTTTGTGGAGCTGAGACAGAAGCTGGGCATCATCAAGTTAGATCAGGATTAAGGGGGTGATTTGTTAGCATGTTTACTATTCTTGTAATCCTGAATGGGTACTGCATGTTTAGAGTTGAGTTCGCGTAGACCCACGTGTCTGGACGGAGATATGCCCAGTCTGGAGCGTGGCCGCGTGTGTTGGGTGCGTGATCACCACCACCGGTTCGTCGTTGTGCATCACTACCGGATCCACAGCTTTTGCCGATGGCTTGAAGCCATCGGCAAACCCATCTATGCCATCGGAAAATAGATTGCCGATGGCAAAGTGACGTGGCCATCGGCAACCTCCCATCGGCAATCTTTCCATCGGAAAACATTTTTTTGCCGATGGGAAAAGTATAAGCCATCGGCAAACTTTTCCGATGGCCGTGGCCCCCATCGGCAATCCCCCGCCACGTCGGCCGCCCCGCCGTCGCCGACGGCGGGTTTGCCGATGGCCGACGCCACGTGGCCATCGGCAAACAATTATGTTTTCCGATGGCCACGGCCGTCGGCTTATTTTTTTTTTTTTTGTTTTAAGAAAATCATTTCCCGATTTTTTTTTTGCCGATGGCCGTGGCCATCGGCAAACTTATGGTCGGTTGCCGATGGCCTCGGCCATCGGCAAACTGGGTTCACTGGGCCAAATTCCCCGTGTTTGCCGATGGCCGCCCATCGGCAAACCCGGGGGAATTTTTTTTTCCCCGTTTTCTTCCATTCCCAAAGACATTTAATCACGAGCATGATATCACAAGCAATATATACAACATTCATCACATATATTCGCAATAATACGCCATTTCAAACATAATATAGCATCAAATCCATGTCCATGCATACAAATCCATATCACAAGTCCAAATGCATCCATACAAGTCCTACATCGGCCAAACATGTCCGACGTGGCACAACAAGGTCCAAAATAAGGAATAGAAGCTACCTAGCTCGTGGCGCCGTCCCCTTGGGTCCCCGAGCCCCCGTAAGCATCCTCCCACGCAGCCAACTCCCCGGCGGCCGGGCCGGCCGCCGTCGCCACGAGCATCGCCGCGGCCGAGCCGCCGAGGAACCGAGACGGCCCGGCCGCGGCCGCGGCGGCCACGAGTACCCCGGCCTGCGTGGGGAACCGAGACGGCCCGGGCTGCCCCGCGGCGGCCACGAGTACCCCGCGTCGAGTGGAGGTGTCGGGACGAACGGCCGCGTGAGGAGGCTCGGGAAAGGACCCCAACCGGCCGTGGAGCAGACCCGTGGAGAAGCACGCCGGAGGGCTAGCACGGAGTTGGGTTCGAACCCTTCGACCGTGTCTACACAAAGACCAAGTGATGGAATTAGTACCGCGGACCGGCATCACAAGCTAAAGCGATAGGCAATGTAGGGACTCACTGGACGAGGTGCAAGAAAAGGCGGCAAAGTGGAGGTACCGGTGGTGGAGGGAAGAAAGCGGCCGGAGGCTCACTCATTCCCATGGCACGCATGTTCGGGACATCTCGCGACCACGCCGCCGGTAGTGCGCCGCAACCGAGGCCGCGTGCTCCCCGATAGGCAAGCGCCATCTCGCTCGGTTGGCTAGCACCTCCCGGACCGTGGCCTCGCAATATTACACGAGCATGGTGGATTGTATTTGAAGGCAAGGTACATTATTTGTGAAACGGTCGAACGACGAATGAAACTCCACTTACCCGAAGACCCGCGACCGCCGCGCACCGCTCGGGCCGCGAGGCGCTATGGGGACCGCGGTGCGCCCTACGCGGGTCTTCCTTGCGGATCTCGGTCAGCGTCGGGACAGAGAGGACGGGTCAATGGCGCCGTGGGCCATATAGAACCGGCCGTGCCGCTGCTTCCTCCTCCCAACCTCATCACGAGCCGAGGGTCTATGGGCTCGGCGGTGACGTCGTAGGTGTTGCCATGGGCCTCTCGAGCTGCGGCGGCGTACTTGGTGAGCTTGTCGTACACGACCGGGCTGGTGTACTTCTCGGGCCCGTCCGAAGAGCTGTACGTGGTGGAGGGCACTTTCGCTGGGCCCTTGTGAGCAAGGGCCCACCCCATGTACTCGTTGATGGGCTGCCCGGGTGGTGCTCCTCCGCGAGGAAAACAAAACATGGTTACAAGTAGAGATATATGAAATCCGGCGCTATAAGAAATGGTTGAACACAAGCATACCCATGTTTCCATGAACGGCCTGGGTGTGCGCCTCGTAGAACATGTCCTTGATCCGCAACTCGCACACCTTGTCCCGATGCCGGTCCGCCACATCGGGGTCCCGCCCTCCGCCAACCTATAGTACAACCGCACACATGTGCATCAAACATCATTCCATTGTTTGAGAAAAGTCCAACAAATGCGTAGTATTGAGATATGCGTTGCGATTGAAAGACTCACCCGTAATCGCTTCTTGATCTTCTCGGCGAGGACTTTCCCATGTGCGTCCTTGATTAGGAAGTAGTATGGCCATTTGTCGGGCACGATCGTCCTCCCTCGATGGTGACCAAGCCGGGAAGTTTGCCTTAATCACTCGCCCGGATGCTAGTGACATGGGGCGAACACTTCCCGGCCGACACCTTTCTCCAGCCACCGCACAAGCACAACAATTGTTAGTATGCGTTTTAATTCGAAAATGAAATAAGAACAAGTACGAAATCAACAATAGATACTTACGTCCCGAGATCACGATCCGCGGGCGGTCCTCGGCGCGGCAAGTGCTCGGAGCCTAGCGGGCCCGCGCCGGAAGGGCTTCTTCGCGGTGCCTCGTGGAAGCCGAAGTGCCCGCAGCCTCCTCCTCCTCCTCGTCGTCGTCGCCACCGCCGCCGCCGCCGCCGTCCTCCTCGTCGTCGTCTTCGCCACCGCCACCGCCGCCGCCGTCCTCCTCCTCGTCATCGTCATCGTCACCACCGCCGCTGGCACAAACAGCCTCGTCCACAAACAGCCTCATCCTGGCAGTCCTCCGCCGACTCCCACCCTCGGCGGTCGACGGCTCCACCTCAAGCTCCTCGTCGTCCTCCTACTCGTGGTTGCCGGCCTCCACGTGCTCCTCGTGGTGGCCGGCCTCCACGTGGTCCTGCTGGGGCCCGAGGTGCATGTACTTGGACCTGACGTTCTATCGGCGCGACCGTCCTCCGCCTGGCATTTTGTCGAGTGCCTGCAATGACAAAGATTAAAACAGTTAGTATTAGTAGATTGCAAGTACTTGTAAAGAAAACATAAATGTATGGTAATATAAATAACAGTATCAATATTACATGGATTAGAAACTATCTCCGCAAACGGCAATATTGTCCGGCGAGCGCTCATCCTCGTCATCGATCTTGTCATCATCACTATCAATATTGTCGAGCTCTCTTAAGTCCTCACCATTAGGCGCTACATGTTCCCCAACTTCTACATCGCGTCGCGTCTCGCTGTGCATCTAGGATTCTTAAGTCCTCAAGATCGTGCACCTCATCACCCTCGTCCTCATCGATGTCGTTGTTTACTTCCATACTCATCAACGAATCAATGTCTATCTCCAACTTACCTTCTAGCCCCTCAGGTTGATAGAACTCATCTGCCCTTGGGTCAAAGTTGTAATCATCATCGTTCGGGACCGCCGCTTTACCGCGTGGCGATACGAACTGCACAAGGCTCCAACCCGCAAGGCGCTTGTCATTGGTTTGCCCATGGGAGGTAATAAACTTGCTTGGCGTCTCGGTTAGCAACAATATAGACATCGTCTCCTCCATATTTGGAATCCCGTCGGATTTCGACTTGCCCAATCTTAAGGTCCTTTTTTGTGACCGGGGATCGAACCAATGGCATTTGAACATCACAAAGCTTACAACCTAGGAACTTGCCAAAGTCAAGCTCCAATATCCGTTCGACTATGCCGTAATAGTCCTTCCCATCCGTGCCGGAGTCCGAACTCCGGTGCACGTGGTTTTTAGATTGCCCCGTTTCTCTTCGTAGCTTTCGTGCGAAACCGATAGCCATTCACGTCATAAACGTCGAATGACTTGACATGTCGATCGAAGGTTTGGCCCACACATCTCAATGCGGGACTCATTTCCGCATCACAATTAGCCTCGCACGGTTAGGACGGTGGATAGTTAAGTTAATCGCTCATAGGAGCAAAGTGGAGTCGAGGTTAGGTAGATAGTTACCTTTTTGCTGAACCAATTGACAAAATCGGGCGTATTATGTCCGAGAAGATGGTCTTTCTCATTCTCGGTAGGAGCCCTACCGCAGCTCCGGTGTTCATTAATAAAGTCCCCGGAGAAACAATAGACAAGAGGGGTCGGATCAATAGGTGGAGGATAGTGGCGACGTATGGAACAAGCTCATCGAGAACTTACTCTTGATAATCAATCGTTTCCTCAAGGTTCAACAACAAGTACATCATGATAGTGTGCCACTCATCATGCCGCAAGTAACGAGGGGTCCCTGCTCCTGCTCTTCCGAGATCCCCTCTAAAAAGGCTGAGAGTGCATGAATTCTCGTTGATGTTGTAACGAGGATTGGATCTCGTGGTCTCATAAGTTTCTCGGTATAGTACGCCTGTGTGTATGTGGACACCTCCTCCGAATGAATGCCTCCGCCACGAAGCCTCAATTTTGGCTTTATTTTTACACTTTTTCCGAAGAAGCTTTAGACACCTCTCGATTGGATAGCACCAACGGTGCCGCACGGCCCCCCAACCGTGTCTCCCTTGGTAGGTGCAAAATCATATGCTGCATGGACGGGGAAGAAGCCCGGTGGAAATATCATCTCCAACTTGCAGAGCAACTTAGGTGCAGCCTCCTCCAGTTCAAGACAAACGTCCCGAGACAACTCCTTGGAACAAAGCCGGCGGAAGAAAAGCTCAACTCGCCAGACGCGCCACACCGGCTCGGGTAGGTATCCCCGGGTCATCGCAGAAGGAGCCGCTCAATCCGGATGTGGAAGTCATGACTCTTCATCCCTAAGACTTTGCCATCAGCAAGTTCACTCCCGCTCGATTCGCCGCATACCCATCGGGGAACCTTAGCTTCGACAACCACTCCCAGTGCTTCCTTCCTATGCGGCCTTTTCGGGATGTAATCGGCCGGGCCCTTCTTCCATCTCTTGCCCGGCGCAGGGTCTTCATCACTAGATTTGGTCTATCGCAAATCGTTTCAATGTCCGATCTAGCCTTAACATTGTCCTTTGACTTCTTGCCAATGTCCAGGAGTGTTGCCCAAAGTGCCTCGGCGATATTCTTTCTCGTGTGCATTACATCGATGTTGTGTGGAAGAAGAAGGTGCTTGTAGTAAGGGAGCCTAGTCAAGCCCGATATATGAGTCCACATGTGGTCGGTACCATATCCTTTGAAACCACCATTGTCATCAATTTCGAGAGCCTCTATCTCGTGCAAGGATGTCACCGGGCTCTTTTCCTTAGGGATGGGGCCGGTGACTTGAACACCTTTCGTGAAGTGCTTTTTATCAAGTCTCGGTGGATCGTCCTCCTTTAGGAATTGACGATGTTTGTCGAAAGAAGAATACTTGCCACCCTTGGCCAGCCCAGGTGAACATCACATCTGCCTTGCATGTTGGGCAAGGGAACTTCCCGTGAACACACCACGCGCCGAACAAGCCATACGCCAGAAGTCATGCATTGAGTACCGGTACCACACATGCATCGTGAAGTTCGTCTTCGTAGCTCGTCATACGTCGCACCCCCTCATCCCAAGCTTTCGCAATTCATCCCACACCGGCCGCATGAACACACCCATTTTGTTGCCCGGGTGTCCAGGTATTATCGGCGTCAAGAACACGTTCTGGGGTCGAACATGACGCCGGGGGAAGATTGAGGGGGATCACAAACACGGGCCAACAAGTGTACGGGGCCGCCATCATTCCAAACGGGTTGAACCCATTCATTTGCCAGCGCTACGCGTACATTTCGAGCCTCCCCGGCCATGCGAGGATTCATGGTATCAAAGTGCTTCCATGCATCACCATCCGCCGGGTGCTGCATCTTGTCACCGTATCTTTTGCCATTCTTGTGCCAAGTCATTTGTTTCGCGGACTCCTCGTCATGCCCGTTGCAGCCTCGGTGGTACTTGGAAGGTGTCGTATGACCATCTCGGGGATCTTAGACTGTTTCTTAGTGCCATCACCGCCTTGTACCTCCACGTACCAAGAGGCTTTGCACTCGGACGCTGTGTTGCTGCCTCGTGGTCTCCCGGAGCGGGACACACCCGTTCTTACAAGCTTGGATCGGGCGATAAGGCATCTTGAGTGCACGAAGGAGCTTCGTGACTCGGTCGTGTTTTTCGGCGTGCGGTGCTCCTCCGGAAGCAGCCCGCCAACAGCTTGCCAACACGAGATCAAAACCTTCCCGACCGATGCCCAAAGGACGACTTCAACCCAATTAGCCGTGAAATGGTATCCAGTTTAGAAATGCGGGTCTTCTCGTGAAGGGGCTCCTTTGCCGCCTCCATCATGTCGTAGTACGCCTTTGCGGTCGCCTCCGGATCTTCTTCCACCACCTCCAATCCTTGAACGGCTTCAACGTCTTCAAGCAAGTCTCGCCATTCCAAAGCATCTTGATCAAACCCCTCGAGGTCCGGTCTCACCACCGCCTCCGTAACCCGTTGGGGTTCCCCATGGAGGATCCGGCGGGTATAGTTTGGAACATACCCGTTCGCCCAAATATCATTCCTCATCTCGCCGTTGCTCTTTCCTTGTCCGGTTCTTACACTTGCTACAGGACAAAACACCCGAATCGCCCTTTAGAAGCCGGGCCAAATGCCTTCTCTAGGAAGTCCCCGGTCCCCTTAACCCATTCATTGGTCTTGTCTTTGAATCCCGTGTACATCCACTCACGGTCAGCCATCCTCTGTCATGCGCCAACGTAAGCGAGTAATAGGGCCAACATCTGCATCTACAAGGCGTTCCTACCATCTACTAGGTGAAGGATAGGTCCTAATCCCACCCGAGGATGCGTAGATGAGGTTAGCTTCCATGCTCCGCTGCCGTCCGAGACGGAATTTCGGCAGCACCTCCCCGCTGTTCTCCCAATACACGTCCCGACAGGGAGAGTGTGTATCCGGAGAACAACGGGGAGGGGCTGCCGAAACTCCGACTCGGACGGGGGCGGAACATGGAAGCTAACCCATCTACGCATCCTCGGGCTGTCCAAAAAATGTGGACAATCCGAAAGAGAAACCGTCGCAGATATGCACTGATCCGCATACCAACGACCGCGAATCTCTTTCGGACGGGAGACGCCTAACTCGGTTACGCAATGTACTTACAACAACTATAAGACACAGAGGTGGTTTGTACCTAGGCTGGCGGCGCAGAGGCGGGTAGGTGCACGAACACGGTCAAGGTCCCCTCAGAGAAGTCCTGCCCTGCAAAGCAATAAAGACTTCGGTATTAGTGGAAAATTTCGGTAGAACCTCCCCTGCACGGGGAGGTTCCAAAACCTGCAAGAAAACCGCCGGCTCGAAGGCCGGCGTCCACATTTGCGGCACGATGGCCCACACAACCACAAACCCGGCACGAAGGCCGTCAACACACAAACGGCGCGATGGCCGACAACCCAAGAGCTTTACCTTCTCCTCCGGCGACGCGTGTGGACGGACGACGTGGACGAACGGCGTCGGACGACGTGGACGAATGGCGTCGGACGATGTGGACGAACGACGTCAGCGACGTCGACGGACGGTGGACGAACGAAGTGGACCTTCTCCGGCTCCTCCTCCTCTCTTCCTCCTCCCCTTCTCCTTCCTCTCCTCCCCTTCTCCTTCCTCCTCCCCTCCTCCTTCCTCCTCCCTTCTCCTTCCTCTCCTCCTCCTTCTTCCTCCTCCCCTTCTCTTCTCCTCCTTCTCCTCCTTCTTTTCTTCCTCCTCCCCTTCTCTTCTCCTCCCCTTCCCTTCCCTTCCTCTGCCTCCTTCTTCCTTCCTTCCTGCCGGCGGGGAGCAGGGCGACGGGCGGGCGCCGGCGGGGAGCAGGGCCACGGGCGGGCGCCGCCGGGGAGCAGGGCGACGGGCGGGTGCCGGCGGGGAGCACGGGGCCGGGCGGGCAGCGGGGATGCAGGCGGAGCGGCGCCGCGGACCGGGGTGGAGGCGGCCGCGGCGGTGAGCTGCGGGCGGCGACCGCGCCGGCGAGGAGCTGGGCGGCGGCGGCGGCGGGCGCGGGACGGGGCGGGGGGGGGCATCCATGGTGAACAAGAGAGCATCCGGTTTTGCACCTGAGCATCTCTTGATCGTTGGCTGCCAACTCAATACCACAGAGGGTTTGCCCGGCGAGGCATCCGGTGAGAACAAGAGAGCATCCGGTAAGCAGATCAAAGTTGCTTCTGATATTGGGCACTTGTTCTTGCTTCCTTAACGTGGAGTGTATGCATTTATTGTCCAAAAACACATCCATACAGCATGGGCATCCGACGTCACAACCTGCTCGAAACTTTTTGAAATTTTTACCACACACTACACATGCCATGCCAACACAACTCGTCAAGTTTCGTCAATTTCGGACTCCGTTTGGATTTTATAGAATTTTAAAACACTTTCCCGGCACGTCACTACCCATGTTACGAGGCCAACAGGGTCGTAATTTCATGCAAGCTCCTGGATATGGCCTCAACATACTCCGAGAATCATGAATATCATTTTTCGAATCAAAAGTGTGCATTATTTCATGTACCTGCAGTTCAAATTTTGAGGTGCGGGAAAAATTCAAAGAAACCGAAATAATTCACCAAATATAGCTAAAAAATTCAAAATTGTCCCAAACTTTGGAGGTTGGGTTGTATGTGAGGTTGGAAGACACCAGAAAAAAATTGGGAAGGAAAAACAAAAAAAAAAAGATTGTTTGCCGATGGCCTTGGAAAGCCATCGGCAAATAGTCTATGCCAATGGCCGGCCATCGGCAACTATGGTGGGCCTGGGCGTTCCCCAGGCAGCCACGTGGCCATGGTGTGCCGTTGGCCGCGGCCATCGGCAAACGAGGCGGTTTGCCGATGGCCTAACGGCGGCCGCCATCGGCAAAAGTGACGGCGTCTGCCGCCGTCCGCTCCTGGCAAATTTTGCCGATGGGGGTGATATGCCGATGGCCGGAATTCGTGGCCGATGGCTTTTGTTCGCCGAAGGCCCGGCCATCGGCAAACTAGCCGGTTGCCGATGGGCTTTTTTCGCCGATGGTCCGGCCATCGGCAATAACAGGTTTTCCGATGGCGTTACTTTGCCATCGGCAAATCGGACTGTTTGCCGATGGCTTATTCCTTGGCCATCGGCAAACTCTGCCGCCATCGGAAAAGGCTCGCTCTCCGGTAGTGCATGTCGCTCGGCAAGGCATCAAAGCCGGATCGAGCAGCGACTGATCGGTGGTGAGGGACGGCCTCAGGCCTGTGTATGCATTGTATAAAGAGCATAAGAAAACCCAAAAAACGCTGCGCGTGTATGCAGCACCAAAACTCTGTTGTTTCCAGTTCTTCGCGTGTGTGTGCGTTGTGTCCCTGGTGATCGCGCTCCGGCGTTCACCGGCGTACCAGCAGCAGCAGGAGACCGGCGGCCACCGGCGGCTCCAACAGGAATGGCAAGGAGTGAGAGGATCACCAGAGTGCATTCAAAAGTTCGTAGAGACGCAGAGGCCGTCGGAGAAGAAGCAGCACCGTCGCCCGTCCCTCGACTGCCGCCGCCGGGGATCGACTGCTCGCCGCCGTAACGCCCACAGCCGGCAATCGACCGGTGTCGCCACCGGGGATCGACCGCTGCCGCCACAGGGGATCGACCGCCGCCGCCGCTAGGGATCGATCGTCGAGGCGTCGAGGTTCGCCGCCGTGGATAGGCCGCCAGGCGTTCGGACCCGATGGGGAGATGCTCCGCCACCGCGGAGGTCCGCCGCCGTCGAGGTCCGCCGCTGCCGAGCTCCGCCACCGTCGAGGTCCGCCCGTCTCGCCCCACGCTCCACCACCGCCGCGAGAAATAGAGCGACGGGAAAAGAGAAACAGTCGAGAGGAAATCACGCGAGAAACAGAGCGACGGGAGAAACTGGACCGCGAGAGGAAAGGCATAACTGGGCGGAAAAAAAAACAAACCACGCGTGTGGTGGGGGGTGGTCGAAGAGCGACTCCCTTTCGACCTGGTCGAAAGGGAAGATTTCCGGATCCTTTCAGGCCTGCTGGTTGCTTCCAGCCGTGGCCACCTCTTACCTTCGAGGAAGCTGCAAGGCCAGCCAGGCTAAAGCCGCACAGGGGCGTGTTTCCTTTCCTCCTCGTGCCGTAGACGAGCAGGACTCCAGTCCATAGAAATCCACCGCGAGCTCCAAATCTTCCACCGATTTGGCTTGTTTCCCAACGTTCCCGCCCCTATAAATTCCCGCAGCCCTGACGCATCTCCGTTTCCATCTGCGCCGCCGCTAGCTCTAGCTCATGCCCTAGCGTCGCTCGTTTGGATCTCGCCGACGTAGAGAAAGCCTGCCGACACCTTTGAAGCCGTCCGCTGCTCTTAACCAAGTCGTGGTGACCGCCGTGTGCTGCAGTCTCCGTTGCTCCGAGCTAGACGTCGAGCATCCCTCTGTGGTAGCCGCTGCCGCTCCGTCGAGCCGCCGCTGCCTTGCATCTCCTCTGCTGCTGCCTCTCCACCATCAGAAGGCCACTTTCGAGCAATCCGTCAAGGTTCCGAAGCTCCAGGTTTCCTATCCCGAACTCTATCTTCCTGTGCGTCGTTCATCTCATCATCGCCGAACTCCCATGCAGGAGGTCACCGCCGCCCCGTTGAGCTCCACTACGCCATCGAGCTTTCTCTGTGCACGAAAACACAATAGGTGAGTTCAGAGATCGTCCCTATACGTCTATATGTACAGAAAAACTGAAAACCGAAGCGTATAGGTATACGTAATAAGTGTTGCTTTCATCGATCTCCACTGAAGCTCCAACGTCGGCCATGGATGGCCTCCATACTAGCTTTGATGATGTCAATCCTAGCTTGATGACATCATGGTTATATTTTGTGGCCGTTTTTCTTCACAAAAATAAATCTAAAAATACTATACTGATACGCATATACATACATCAACCTTGCGTATATATAGTATTCCAACATTTAATATATCTAATGCTCGTCAATTAACATATGTCAAATGTTATGAGTTCTATAAGCTAAATATTGATTTAATTAACTAATGATTAGGCAACGAGATTTTATAACTAAAATATAATTAGTTTATCTTGGTTTTCTAATTCAAAATATCAAATTGATTAACGTGGATGCAACACTTTGTTAATTTAAAATCAAAATAGGTTTTATGCCTAGGCGTTTTGTACATAAATGTTAATTTGATTTAATGACAATTAAACGTGTTTTCTTATTTTAATTTGCTTATTAGTTTAAAAATGTTTCCCATACAAATATAATTTGACTTAATTCAATCTAGATTTTTCCCCTAAATATATATCTTATACATGCTTTTTATATAATTAAAACAAAAGAAGCCAGTTTTACATTTTATCCTATGAGTAGATCTTTCGGTAGTTGTTTCTTTTTCACCGTAACTTCGATTAGCGTGTTTTTCACGTCTGTGTGTTCGTAGCAATGCGTAGAGCAGTTTTCAAACATTTTCGTTGATTGGTGTACTGTTCTAATTTAGTTTATTGTTTGCTTCATGTATGATTGCATGGATGCTTGTGTGGTGCTTTATGATTATGTCTAGTCGGTGAGCTTTGCGTTGGAGATCAAGAAGAAGTTCTTCAAAGATTTTGGACTTGAAGAAGGATCTAAGTTTGAGGCAAGTATAGCATGGACCATCCTTGATGTCCTATTCACTATAATCATTAATTCATATGCATGTGTCTACCTTGATGACCCTAGAGATTTTAACTAGCTTTTGATATCTTGATTCCTTGACACCTTGGGTTCTGCATTGGGTAGTATTTCTGCTAGTGCTTAATGTCAATCATGATCTTGTAACTTGAATAATGATATATGCAATAAACATTAAAAGATGACTTTTTATCAACATAAGATCTTATCTGTAAGAGAACCTCCAGGATTTACAGTACAGCTGTGAGGGCTACATGGCTCTGGCTTTAGTTAAGTACGATGACCTTTTCTAACTTGTTAGTGGTTACCGAAAGGCGCAAGAGCGGCTCTGCCTTGTATGATCTCAGCCTACCAAGAGAGTGTATTTTAGTTTATTGTTGTTTGTTAGTCACCTCTTGGAGGAGGGTTCATGCTTTTTAATGGGGAAACCTTAGTGGCCCTAACTTGTTAGACGAACCTTTGAAAGGCTTCATAGTGAACCTTGCCGGCCTTCCTTGGTAGTGGGCTAAGAGGTTGGCTGCCTCGGGCGAAAGGGTAAATCACGACTCACAGTGAAAGTGTATACCTCTCGCACGAGTTTATTAAACTGGTATACTAGCCATGCTCAAGGAGTCAAGGACACGAGCGGCCTTGGAATCTTTACGCTATAGATGATGACTCTTATAATGTTAAAGATGTTCATTTGTTTATCATTTTTGCTATACATTACTCATGTTTTTATGATCATGTGTTTATGGGCTTATGATGAACTTGATGCTGCTCAATTACTTAAAACTATGATCCACTAAAGGCTAATGCAGTAAAACCAGTGTCAACCTTTTGAGCCTCATGAACCCCATGTTATATTTGCTGAGTTCGGACTCACCCTTGCTATTTCCCACACCTCAGGAGAAGTTAGGCTTGTGATCAACCAGTCAGTTGGATCTAGTGGAGTGGAGTTTACACCCAGAGACCGAGGTTATCTATCCCCTGATTGTTCCTAAGGTTATAAATCTTTTATACTATATACGTTATATATTATGTATTGTTTCTTGATACTATCCTTTATCTGTGGCTATATGTGAGATTTTACTCCAGACTCACACATAGTGTATGTCTATTTTGTCCTTAAAACTGGGTGTTACAGATTGGTATTAGCTTAATGCTGACTGTAGGATGCAAACCTAGTTAAAAATTGGCTGTCTTAAGATTTTGAAATTGTTATAAAATCCTTATTCTACATACCTTGATATTCTCTTCTCTACTATATCCCTACCGATATTTGTCTCCTCTTTGATGCTTATTTTAAAGCCTTTGTTCCCATCTACTCCTTGATTTGATATGCTTTTAGAACCTTCTCTTACCACATTCTTGCGTCATCATAAGAAGAGCTTAGAATCTTTGCCATTAATATGAAGAAATCGATAATACCGCAGATTGAGTCAATGTGTGGCTTGTGAACCTTTATTGCTTTATTGAATTGTCATTATGCCTATGCATATTTTGGATTTTTGTAATGAGTGTAATGATCTTGTGGTGTTTTAATCACAATTTCATTTAGCTTATAGTCATAAGGCATAAGGATTAATATTGAATAGATGGTCGGGGTTTGGTTTTCTCCTGTTTTCCACATCCTATTTTCCCGGAGCAATCTGTCTTCTTTTGCTTCTACCTCTGTTCTCCAGTAACCAAAAATCATGAGAAAATTCTGGACAATAGTACACTTCAGGATCTTTCCCTGACTACAAGAATCACCCTCATAGCTATTCTGGTTTGGGAGCTATGAAAATCACAAGATGATGTATCTGTTCTGTCAGAAATCTAGAGTAGTTTCTGTTTTCAGCTGTTTTCAACCAAGTTAAATGCAGAATCTGGGAAAGTGTTATGAAAGAAAGTTGTAGAGGATTTTATAAGCTTTCCAACGGTGTGAACTACAACTTTACTGGATTAACAGAACAGGAGTTCTAGCTGTTTTTCTGCGCTGTCATTTTTCTGCTCTTGAGAAATTTCAGATTACTTGTTTTGGCCCGTGCACATGAGTTTTTATTGTATATCAGAAGCTCGTTATGATAGTAAACTCACTCAGAAGAAGGCTCAAGCTACCCTTTTGTCCTCTTAGTTTATCTTTTCTTAAGAGGGGTAGCCATGATAAAGAATTCGATTATCTCTATGGTCGGTTTTCTCTTGTCTCATGCTATCAAATCTTATCTTGTCATCCCACGAAGTTACATTTAAGAATGACTAAATCCTAATTAATTCATGTTGAAAACAAATGGTTGTAACCAGGAGAAGTGGTTCACATGGATCAAAAAAATGCTACCAATTCTAATCCTCTGCCAGCAACAAATCCTTCAACTATCGAGCAAGCTTTGACGACGCAGACTCAACTATTGCAAACTCTTGTTCAGCATGTTGTGAACAACCAGCAACAAGCACCACCTATGAACAAGCGAGGTGAATTTATGATGGGGCACCCACGACATTCTCTCATGCCACTGATCCAATGGAGGCTGATGACTGGTTACGTGTTGTGGAGAAACAGCTCAATATTGCTCAGTGTGATGATCAACAGAAGGTGTTGTATGCTTCTGGGCAGCTATATGGAGCTGCTCAGTCTGCATGTCCCAATAATGCTCCTGCGATCACCTGGCAAGATTTTGTGAAGGACTTCAAAGCACATCACATTCTAGATAGCTTAGTAGAACTAAAGCAGGAGGAGTTTAGGTCTCTCAGGATGGGCTCTATGACTGCTAGTGAATATCATGATAAAGTTTACCCAGTTGTCTCATTATGCTCCCAACGAGGTGAGGGAGGGTGCTGATAAGCAACGCCTTTTTCTCAAGGGTATTTATTATGATGTCAGACTACAGTTGGCTGGCAACACATACCCTAATTTCCAAGCATTGGTGAATCGTGCTATTAAACTTGACAATATGCGCAAGGAGAATGATAGGAAGAGAAGGAAGATGCAACATCAATCTGCAAATAGCAACACTTGTCTCGGTTTTGCTGCACAACCAGAATATCGGTCACACTCTATGAATCTACCTGGTAGTATATATCAGAATTAGTACCAGTTTCAACAACCTAATGATGAAGTGCAACATTTTAACTCTCTAGAGCCATGTCTGGCACCTCCTACTACCACCTTGATGAAGAATAATACTACTAGTAATGATGAAGGTTATGATTGTGGTGAAACTGAACACTATGAGAATGACTGTGTTGAGAAGCTTACAGAGAATAATCAAAGCCAGAATCAACAACAACAAGAGCTAGAACAGAATGTCCATAACAAGGAGGTGCAAAGATATAAGTTAAAGCGAAAATATATTGAAGAAAGGTTGAACAATGTCGATACGATTACCATTCATGGAGCTAAGGAGGTCGTTTATGGTTTGATTGGTGTAAGCTCAGACACTGCTATGGTTTTATTTGACCCTAGGGCTACACATTCGTTCATCTTCAAGCAAATATGCAGAAGATCATAGGATAACTATGCTTCCAATGAGGAAACCAGTGGTAGTTAACTCTCCAGAAGGATAAAAGAAGCCAAATCGCATATGCCCAAAAGTTAGCCTTGACATAAATGGGGTGGAGTTTGTGGCAAAACTTATTGTTTTGGAGTTAATTAAAATGGATATTATCCTTGGAAAAGGGTGGTTATCCGCTTGTAAAGGAGTGATTAAGTGTGCCCATCGTTCGGTGCTTCTAATAACATCATCAGGAGAAAGAATTGAGTATGTTGGTATTCAACTTGTACCCGAGGAAAATGAGGTTGACATATTAGAAGGAGTGAACACTGAGGATAGCAAAGTGGATTGTGGGTTTTCAAATGTCAGTGTAGAGGAACAAACACCTTGGTAGGAGCTCCATACGAAGGATGATCAATCGTAAGTGGATTAGTTAGCCAGGATCAATAGAAGAACCAAACAAAGGAAGATATGTAACTTGGAAAATGAGGATCGAATAAAGACATAGTGTCCATGTCTCTTTTATCATCATCTCTCGAATCTCGGGACGAGATTCATCTTAAGGGGGTAGAATTGTAACACCCTAAATTTTGCATATTTTGAAAAAGAGCTAAATGATTTAGTTATGTATTTTGTGCTCATGAGAATATATGAAAATAATATTTTTTTATTAAATTAAAAATTTATTATAGGAGTTAGCAACATTGTTGATGCATACATGCTGCTGCAAAATCCCCCAAGCTTACCCTTTACTCATCCTCGAGCAAAAGCTAAGACATTGGTTGTTGATCAAGAGTTGCTACAATGCCGATTACATTTCAAATGTTCCAGTGTTTATAATAAAGTTTTCTTCCACAATCTGAATAAATCGGCAAGATTGTCCACCCGTTATTATCTTGAGACTTGTGGGGCTTTTTAGCCCTTTTCATGTCTTGGGTGGTTGCAGGACAGAACAATTTCATAGACCTGCTTATCATTTAGTCCATGACCGACTCTCTTTCCGGAGGGTGTTTTTTAAAAAAAATTTCCAAAATAAAGTTAATTAAGTGCCTCGAATGATACACTCGATCACTCAATGTGTATATCTTTCCTCACCAAAGGCTTTTTACTTTGCCTTTCTTTCATCCTACCATCTAAAAAAGGCTTTTTTTTGTGGATGTTTGGGTAGGGATGAAAACAAGCATACTTGCATCATGTCATGTTGCTAAGTCAAAACCTGGACCTCTAGGAGAGACTAGTCATACACCTTGATCAAGATTGTGCAAGTGTGTGGAATATTTTTTTCTACCTATTTGTAACTCCTTTGTCATGCCTCTCTCTCTTTTGCTATTGAGTGTAGAAAGTATGGCTACATTTTTTCAATACTTCTCTCTTTTTTTGTGTGTCTCATGCTCTTTGGCATGGAAGAATTCTTTTTATTTCTTTTTCTCTCTCATGCTCTTTGGCATGGAAACATTTTTTTTGCATAGTCCATACTCTCCATTAGCAAAAAGAGGAATTTTGGAGAGAGGGGTTCATAACATAAGTGGAGTTTTTATTTTTGGTGGGTGGAAAAACATGTTTTTCCGTAACTCTTAGTGTAAGAGTCAGCATTTTATTTGTGGGTGTATGTGAATCTTGATCATAGGTGCATGAAGACAATCTCAACATGGGTCACAACAATTTGACAAAGCTCACCATGAATACAAGCAGCATATGACTAAGGTTTTGTATATGTAGAGAACATGTCATAGCGCTTTGGTAGGAATTTAAAAACCATTGAGGAACTTTTGGAATTTTAGCTTTTTGAAAATAAAACTCCGGATGTCAAGTATTTTTTAGAACAAAGTCATAGCAAAATCTATGGCACTATATCATATCCAGCAACAACCTAGATTAGAGCAAGCATATGCAACCCACTCGCAATTTTTTAGGATGAGATATTTTAGCCAATAAACCCAATTTTTTGAGAAAGCTCGATTATAAACTAGGCGCAGATGAAACATAAGACAGAGCAACTATTCATCATTTCAACAGGGATAGAACTAAACATTTATACAATACATATATATAGAGTGGAATGCATATTGTTGTTCTTTTATCATATCTCA
This sequence comes from Themeda triandra, assembly GCA_018135685.1. Lineage (NCBI taxonomy): Eukaryota > Viridiplantae > Streptophyta > Magnoliopsida > Poales > Poaceae > Themeda > Themeda triandra. Next base: position 692,082 of record JAENPR010000251.1, read on the forward strand.
TCATTCTATAAAATAGGCAAATAATTAAAAGAACTTTGAGATAGGAATTACCTTTGTGGGAGTCCTCCCCCAAGCTAGCACCTGACTTACCGTCCGTGATTTAGCTTGGAATGTCGCTAGCTAGTGCACGCTATGGCCTGATTTGCGGTTCGTGGCCTTCTTTGAGCGTGCTAGGAGGCTCCCCCAAGCTTGTCGTTTGGTGACATCGAGATAACAAGACAACCATACTTGGGGTCGAAAGGTTTATTTTATTTATTTTATTATTATTATTATTATAATTATCATTTTATTTCTCTTTTTTAAGGTTCACCAAACAAGATTTCATCTCCATTGTCATCTCAAAACTTACCCTCATAAAATTTATAAATTCCTGCAGGGGTTAGTCCATATGATCAATCCAAAATCTATACTAAAATCAAACTTGACTCCATGTTCAATTTGATTATGGTATGCTAAACTAACCTAAGCACCATGCTTAATTTAGCAAGCCTATTGGAGTATGATCATCTTCAGTATGACCAATACTTGCAAACCAAAACATGCCAGCATAGAGAGAGGAAGCATGAAAAGATAACAAGATTCATCCAATGGAGGTGAAGACATTGAAAGGTGAACATGAGAACCATAGTTTTTTAGCATTATTATTCATTTATTTATTTTGACTCCTTCTTTATTTATTTTCTTTTATATATTTTTTATGCAAGGTAATGAACAATGATGAGAGTGCAAGATACAACATTACCTTGTTGGGGTCCTCCCCTAAGCTAGCTCAAAGCCTAAGGATCGGGGTCGTACCCGTGCTTCTGGCTTATCCTGCATGGTTAGTGTAGATCACGGGGAATCTTACCATCCCTCGTGATTACTTTATTGGAAAAATATATGCAGGAAGCAGCAACTTGAGCTAGTTGTTTTTTTCAAAATTTTATTGAAGCTTTATTATTCAAGGGAGGACGTTTAGTCTTCATCATTTTTTGAATAGATATTGATGTTTTTTTAAAAAAAAGATATTATTAGAGGCAAGTTTCATTTGTTAGAATTTCATTAATTTTAGCTTGCCCTAACATAAGTTCTTTCAGGGAAGGTTTATTTGCAAAATTTGAATTGTAAGCATTGTTACCTTCCTGATTTTGTGGGTGCGACTGATTCCACCCTAGACCTCCTTGTCGATGAAACCCATGGTTGTTATTGTACCATGCATCCCCACAGGTTTCGGGGCATTCGTTCCCCGAATGTCAGACATTTCCGCACACCTCGCATGTCGTATGCGAGTTGAGCGGTTGGACAACACCATAGGTTGCTTCTCTTGTGGTATCGTGTTCGTCCAAGTGTTCTATCAGGACATCCACTTTTGCGGCTAGCATATCCGTTTCCTCCTTGGTATGTGTGCCATCTTGTTGGGGTTGGAGTGCCGTGGTCTTGGTATGCGTTTCCACTTTTGCGGCTATCAGGAGATTCTTCCACGAAGGGTCTTGGTTTTGCCTATTGGTAAGAACTTCGCAAGGAACGCTGTGGAACACTTGTTCCATGTGTTGATAGCTTTCTGGTCTTTGTAGAATCACTATTTTGCCATCCCTAGGAGGGAGAACGGGAACAAGCGGAGTCTGATAGTCTCTGGTGAGACACCCTCCATGTTGATAGTGTCGCACAGCTCCAGGAAGTGTTGGAGGTGTGCACTGGCGTCCTCACTAGGCAGTCCGCAAAACGGACTTGCTTGCACCATCTTGATTAGGCCGGTCTTTAGTTCGAAGTTTACCTCCTCCATATTGTCAACGGGCCCAACGGGCACATTGGCAACATTGGGGATGGAGTACTCGCGCAGGGTCTTCTCGGCCATCGTGTTCAGTACGGACGGTGCTTGGTTGACGAATTTGATTGCCGATGGAGTAGTGGAGGATTGACTCCGGATTCTCAATGAAGTTTGTCAGCAAGTCAGAACCGTCGTACACTATCCCTGTTTTCATCCACAATAGGAGAAAACAAGCAAAGTTATCCTATATAAACAATAGCTACTACACAATCATATTATCATGAACATGTCCTACTAAATTCTTTTAACCAGTGCCTTCCCTAGCAACGGCACCAGAAATACTTGTTGGCGTTCCTTAGCGTCATCACCAGGATGGCGAAGTCCTTGGTAATGTCACCAGAAACGCCGATAGGTATTCTATAGCGTTTACAGAATAAGTCCGTAAGCGCACAGAAATACTGTTGTAGCATTTTACACGGAAGTATTCAGGGTATCGTTATTTATATTTTCCCAAAGAGGGGTATGGCATAAAAGACTAATAGGGACATGGACGAAATAACATAACTGCATAATAGACCAACGTTCATAGCAGGGGTAAAATAGGATAAATATTTGGATAGTTGACACACACACTCGAGCTAATATCAAGGATAAAGATAAAAGAAAGAATAAAGAATGAAAGAATTAACCTAAACTAGAGCAGGCATATCCTAAATAGCTATGTCAAGAGAGCAGATGATCATACAAGTACATGTCTTTATATAGGGTCAGATAGTCTAAGATAAGATAGTCTGGTCACTATTGACTTACTTCGGGCACCGGATAACACTTGGTCTACCAAGCGTTGTCGGCCTACGGCTCTACGCCGAACCCGGACGTGGGGGAATGCTAAGGACGGACAGAGCTGTCCCCACCTGCCGCCATCCCCTCAACCGTACGAGAACGAGGCAAACGAAGGTAGCTGCTAGCCCAGACACCATATCTATGCTATTAGCTACTACTCTAGCGTGAATTCAAGGCTTACTCGTCCCCGGAGTCCTTCTACTAGAGCATCCGGCACGGGGACAGATGACGATCCCGCAAACCAAAGATGACCAAGACTAAATCAAAGCAGAACTCATCACCTCAACTTAGCTCTAGGCCTAAACATGTATGTATGATAGATTAAGCATAATGTTCTATATGACAAGATCATGACATAGAAACTACAGTCTAGTTCATATATCCAGAATATATCATAAGAACTTTGCTCTAAATTCATAACATAACTATATTGATAATATGAGAGCAAGTACAAAAGGAAACTCCAGATATTATTCATACCAAAAGGCTCAAGTTGCTCAAGCTATCCAATGTTGCTTCTTGCCATGCTCCAACAAACTACTAAAAATAGTAAAAGAGATACAAATGGAGGAGAGAGGTTCTTTGTGTGGTGTGTGTGAGAGGGAGCCTCCTCCTATCTATTTATAGTGTGGGATTGTCAATTTGCTGGGGCGCGGCCGCGCCCAGGCAACGCCTCCCCGCGACTGCCTTCCGCATGGCGGTTCATGCGTGGGCCTGGGCTTCAGCTATGATGTGCGTTGGCCTAGATTTGCAAGGGAGGTGGGCTTCTCTGCTTGTTTCTCTTTTACGCTTTGTCAGAAAGCGCCTTTTTTATATAATTCCTCTTGTAATTGGCTATAAATCCTGCAAATTGATATTTCTCCAATACAAGTGGAATTTGGTTAATAAAAAAATGTATATGTGCATAGAAGTGTGTAGTTCTCCCCTTTCTGGGTTAATATTGGTGGTATAAAATCATCGATAATGACCGCCAACACTAAGCGGGAGGAAGGAGAAGTGTGTGGAGGAAGGAGGGATGACATCGGGCCCCGCATGTCATAGAGATGGAGAAAGGAGCGGCTGTGCCAGGGGGGCATACGAAAGTACTGACGTATGTAGGTCGGCCACATGTCATTGGAAGCGTACAAAATGCCATTTCTCAAGTTCAACATGAATTATAATGGCACGTTTACAATATCGCGTATAGTAATGGTATTTTTCAAACTCGTAGAATTGTAATGACACCATTCGAATTAACCCTTTTTTTATTGGGAGTGTATGCTATGGAAACTATGGAAACTCTAATCAAGACCACATGACTCTAATCCGATGGCTAGAGGTAAAAGGTGGGTTATTTTAGCACTTAGACCCCCACTCATCCCATCTAATCCAAGATTTTGCAAATCACCTCGCAAACCGACGCGCCATTCTTTCCTCGCGCGGTTCCTCTTCGCATGTACGGCGCCGCCGCACCCTCACGGTACCTCACGGTCACGGCCTCCAGGCCCAGGCCATCAACGCCGCCGTCTCAGGCAAGAGCAAGCACGTCGTGGTGTCCACCTCCACTAGCATCTGCATCCAGCCATCCACGGAGGTCCTTGCCTCCCTGCCCTTGCTCGTCTACGAATACGAGGATCATCCTTCTCCTGCGTATGTAGCCAACCACTAATGTTAATACTATGCTGTTAATCTAATGACACGGATCAGGTAGAGCAAGCACACGTGTAGTGTAAGTGTTTGAAGTTTGAACACAGACAAGGACACAGACCTGTAGTGGCGGACGAAGAAGGTGCTCTCCCAGTCCATGTCCTTGACGTCGGCGCCCTTGTCTCCGGCCTCCAGCGTCCGCGCCGCGAACTCCTGGAACTTCTCCTGCGTACGGTCGCGCGGGACTGGGAAGATGATCGCGAGGAAGTGCGAGATCGCGACGGGGAGGCGGCAGCCTTGCGCGGAAGACGATCGCGAGATAGCGACGGGCAGAAGACAGAACCGAAACGGCGATACCTGGGGTCTTGGGCTGCTGGGGATGTTATTTTAAAAATAAGATTAGTATGGGATGAGTGGGGGGTTTAAATGCTAAATTAACCCACCTTTACCTCTAGCCATCAGATTAGAAAGCTGTGGTCTTGATTAGAGTTTCTATAGTTTGCACTAAAGCCTGATTTCCATAGCATACGTTCCCATTAGTGCACTTTTAAACTTGGGAGCGAGAGGGTTAGAGAGAGAATGGGAGATATGTTTTTATTAATTTGACAACTTTAAACTTATCTATAAATATAATTACATAAAAAATATAAGGCGGTTTTGTAGGTTATAGAAACCTTTCAAAATTGGTTTCACTCTTTTAATAATTATGTGATTCTTATTATGCATTTTTACAAGCTTAAGATGAGTTTATCATTTTTACAAAATAACATAAATTTAATAAAATTTATAGGAAAGAGAATCTCTGACTTCCATGAATCTAGAATAGAAGAACCCAATAGGATTCGAACCTATATCGGAACGCTCGGCCCCTCTCGAGGAGATAGGAGACGAGACCCTCTGTCTTTTCCGTAAGACAATGGGCATTGGGCACACTAGTCGCATCTCTAGTACCAGTTATGAGTTTGGATTTAATCAAATGGACGATGCCATGATATATATTATAACTATTTGATTTGATCTATCTGCTTTATTAGAAAAGTAATAAAAGAAAATGCGTCTTTTATTAATATGGTCTTTTATTAATAAAAAAGAAAATACAATATACATTACAACTTATTCCGGAACTGATCAGGACTAGTAATTAGATAACAACAGTAGTGAACACACGGAAATCAAATGACCAATATAATGGCCATGAGGAGGACAGTACGCACAAATATTATTCTCAGGATCGGAGGAAGTCGGAGGCACTGGTGTCAGGGCCTCTCGCTCATTAAATTTATTTATTTCTTTATATGGCGTATGTCTGAGTCTGCATCGACACAACACCACTCACGCTGGGTTCTGGGGCTTGTGGTGGCTGCCAGCGGTCTTATCATGCGCCTACTTGTCCAGCCCATGGCCATGCGTCTTCTCCACGGATGTGAGGAAGCTCCGCCATTGCTTGATCGCGTGATCGGCAGCCTGCATCCAGACAAACACAAAATGGGACCTTAATGAAATCAGATCCGTAGATGTTGGTGCGTATAGCCATTCAGCAACCATGTACATACGTACCAGGTATATGTCATGCTGCCTCGCTCGGTTGATGTCCCCATGTAGGACGGCGGTGATGTCACGGGACTCATGGCCTTCTTCCTGGTGCGATGACGGTTGGTTAGTGCGCGGCAGGTCATGGTCCAGCTTGCACCAGAGGTCGAATCGCTTGTTGATCCCATCCAGAAGCTCGACGGCGTGCTTGCAGACAATTGACATCCCCGCATCTTGGGCAGATGCTTCCTTGGCCAAATGCCTATGGGCCTCCTGCACCATTGCGTTCATCGCTGGCGTGCGGAATTGGCCGGTTGCAACCATGTGAGCTCCTGGCAAGCCTGTAGTTGTCGCGCGCTGCATCTGATTGCTCGACAGCCATGAGTGGATGCATCCAACACCCAAGCCCTGATCCAGGATACCCACCATGGTGTTAATGTCCTTGTCGATGCCTCCCAGGTCAAGGAAGTTCCTCGGGGCTACTTTCCAGGATTCATCGGACTGCTTGAACTCCTTCCACTTCCTCTGCAGCAAGCTCGCTGTGATGGCCTGCAAGACTGGGTCATCTCCTTCCTTCCCGTGGACAGCATCAGCAGCCTCCTCCTTCAAGGCCAGGAATTCCTTCAGAACGCTTATAAGCAAGTCTAGCACCTTGAACCGGACCATCTGCTGCAGGACCATGGGGTAGGTTGGGCAGGGGTTTTCAGGAGGATACATGGTGTCGGTCACGTGAATCGGGAGTGACACTGAGCAAGAGTCAGTGGCAGTTGACTGCCCGCCCGGCGCTTCCTTGTACGTGACACTAGCAGCAATCCCATTCAAAATGGTATTGTAACCCCTCGACCAACTCCCGGTATGATACGAAAAGTAGACAATGAAGTCCTTCACCTCCCTAGCATAGAGTGTGCCAACCAATATGCCTCCGGTACTCCCCCGGAGTATGTAACCCCCAGAGTCGATCTTTGTTATCTGCAAACTGCTTGACCTGATGTCAACGCAGGCGTCGACGGCTACTACGGTCTTGAACCCAGCTAAGCAGACGGCGAATGCCTCCATGATCTTGTTCTCGAGGTTGTCGGTGATGGAGGAATAGATTCCGTAGGATATGCTAGCAATATAGTGCAGTGCCTTTGGGTCGTGAGCCTTGCCCAAACCGAAGGTGTGGACTGGGTACTTTCGGAGGAGGCCTCGGATGGGATCCGTGGGGCCGATACTCTCATCGCCCCATTTGAACTGGCTGTCTGGACCATCCGAAATGAGAACGATGAAGCCTGCACGCTTCTTATCTGCTCGGTCGTCCAGGAGCTGTAATATTTGGTACAAATAAGTTAATAGAATAAAAAGGTGAAATCCAAATTTAGTCAATGTTTTTAAAAAGGAAAGGAGTCCAACTCAGCTATAGTTGAAATAATAAGTGAAATTCGAAGTAAAGATTGACTACATTACTTCATCCGATCACAGATGTAGGTCCATCTAGGTTTGTCCCAACTCAAACTACTCTAATTTTTTCTGGCAGCATCCATAAAAATATAACATATTCAATGGAAGAATTATATATTATAAAAGTAGTTTTCACAATGAATTTAGTAATGTCAACCTTGTATTGTCAATCTATGTAAAATTTTATATGTCGACAGTAAAAGCTAAAAAGGTTTGGCTGAGGACAAACCTAGACAAAACTAATCTAGGTATAAATATTTTATAAGTATAAAAAGCTTCTTTATCGACTAAGAATATATATTTTATTTATTTTTAATACCTCACTACAAATTCATGGAACAAACACTCGTTTTCGCTGCTTCATGGTAGACTAAATTAATCTTTGCTTATATGATCATTGCATCATGTAATTACTGCCTTTAGAGTTGATCTTTTATCTGACCTCAATGGCTCTATACCATCATCTGATTGTGTTATTACTACCATTAGAGTTGGCACTAGTTAACCACTTCATATACCATCGTCTCGCTGTACAAGTGCAGTACAAATAAAGTAGAAACTACTTAACCATTTCATATGTCTGTTACGATCGGCACGACATACCAGTGAAGAAACAAGCATCAGCGGGCCTATGGTGAGTATTCAGGATAGTTTGTTTCAGTTGTTTAGATTGATTCCGCTTGTATGCCGATAGGCATTGGTTGTTAAGCAACGGCTATATAGACAAGACACTTGTTACAGTTGGCATTAAGTAAGAACTTTGAGAGGTTGTTGCTTCTTGCACCTCTTCCGGCCCCTTGCTCTCGGCATGCGACCACGGTGCCGTCCCGGCGCCGAGGATTCATGCCCCGACTAGCCATCATACACCGCCATGCGCTAAGATCCACCGGCCCTATCAATCTGGTATTAGAGATGCCATGATCTAATGATGGCGACGGTGCTGCAGCATCGGCCAACTCCTAGGCCATGGACACCCTCACCAAGCTCATGCAGGATCTGCAGCGCCAGAAGGGCTATGTTACAGTGCAGATGTCATCCCTGTCCGGCCGTCTGACTGACGTGGAGAAGCGGCATGCCGATGTGCCGTTGTTTCCCTACGGCATGCCCAGCTACGGTGTCACTGGCACGTCCGCTCTTCCGCCGCCCACCGCCAGCTCTTCTCCACTCATCATTGCACCATCTGCACAACCCGCCATCACGCCCTCTGCTCCCCTGCCTACAGCCCCCTCCATCCCCATCCACCACATCCAATTTCCATAACTCGCCTTCACCCATCCCATCGTTCCTATCTACTCATCCATTCGAGGACACCACAGCCGCCGGCACGAGCGTGCTGTGCTTCCATAACCTCAAGTTTCACACCTTTGATGGTAAGGAGGACCTGCTCGGGTGGTTGAACCATTGTGACCAGTTCTTCAATGGCCAATGCACGCCAATGGCAGACAAGGTGTGTTTGGCATCCTACCACCACACTAGCATGGCCCAAACCTGGTTCTACACACTGGAATGTGACACGGGGAGCCCATTGTGGGACGGCTTCAAGGATCTGTGCAACAGTGTTTTTGTTCTCTCCACTGCAACAAGAAGCTGGGAGAGCTTCCTCGCCTCTAGTTCTACTCAACGGTGGCCGACTATGAGGAATGCTTCATGGCCTTCCTGTGCCACACAAAGCACCTAACACCGGTGCAGTTGATCGAGTTGTTCATGGCTAGCCTGCCGGAGCCCATCCAGATGGACGTCGACCTCCATGAACCCGCCGCGCTCCAAGCAGCGATGAACCTGGCACGAGCATTCGAACACCACACCAAGGCCCTCGACGGCGCACAGCCTATGGGAACAAGCCACCACCCCGCCCTTACAACGGTCGTCCATGCCAGTTCTAGTGCTGCCATGGTATGCGACACTCGTACCTATGGCCACGGTGACTACCACCCCACCCTCGCAGCCCTTCTAATGCCTCTTGCCGGTCAAAGTCACCAATTGCCACGAACAGGGGCTTTACTACAACTGCGATGAGCAATACGTGCATAGTCACCATTGTCAGCATAATCGAGATCACCGACTATGATCAGGAGGATGGGTCGATGGTGCTTCGAATACAATGGTCGGGCCAATGGTGTCCCTCCATGCCATGGCTAGCCTCCACACCGACTACACAATGTAGGTGCCTGTAATGTTCCAGGGCCACCAGTTGTAGGATCTCCTTGACTTCGGCTCCTCCCACAACTTCATCGACTCTGTGCTTGCCATCCATCTTCAGCTAGCCATGTCACGTAGCCTAGGCCTCCATGTGTCCATGGCTAATGGGGACAAGGTACCATGCAAGGGCCTTCTCCACCACATGTACACTGGCATTGGCAAGGAGCACATCAAGATTAACAGCTATGCCATCGCCCTAGGTAGCTTTGATATCGTCCTCGGCGTCGATTTCCTCTGCACCCTTGGGCCTATTCTTTGAGGCTTCGAGGATCATTGTATGGTCTAATGACACACCAACCATGGGGTCTTTTGGATGGGCCTTGGCTCACCTCGCACCGAAATCAAGGAGCCGGCAGTCTGTGCTCTCCGCTGCAATGGAGTACCCATGAAACCGCCTGCTCACCGCCTTCGATGATGCCTTCTCCAAGCCATAAGGGCTTCCCCCTCCCTGTGCCTGTGACTACCGCATTCACCTATTGCCATGGATAGCTCCAGTGGCCCTCGGACCCTATTGGTACCTGCAACCGCAGAAGAATACTCCACTAAGGCATCATCCAGCAGAGCACTTCTGCATTCTCCACACCCGTCCTGCTTGTCAGGAAGCATGATGCCTCCTGCGATTCTGCATCAACTATAGGACCCATAATAGATGCACCGTGAAGGGCAAATTCCCAATCACCATCATTGACAAAGTCCTTGATGAACTTAACAATGCTCGATTCTTCACCAAGCTTGACCTACGTTCTGGATACCACCAGGCTCGTGTCCACCCACCGATTTTGAGAAGACGATGTTCTGGATGCACCATGGCCACTTTGAGTTCTTGGTGATGCCGTTCGGCCTGACTAATGCCCCAGCAATGTTCCAGGCCTTGATGAATGATGTGCTCCAACCATTCCTGCGCCACTTCACCCTGATATTCTTCGATGACAATTTGATGTATAGTTCATCATGGTCGGAGCATTTGCAGCATGTCAAGGCGGCTCTTGAGGTTCTCTACCAGCACGGTCATCACCATAAATGCTCCAAGTGTGCTTTCGATACTTCCTCCATGGCCTACCTTGGCCATGTCATATCAATGCACAGCATGCCTATGGACAGTGACAAGGTGGAAGCGGTGACATCCTGGCACATTTCGCAGTTAGTGCGTGGTCTGCATGGGTTCCTTGGGCTCGCGGGCTAATACCACAAATTCAGCTAGGATTATGGTGTCATTGTCGTGCCCCTCACCAAGCCTCTAAAGAAGGAAGGCTTCCTCTGGTTAGACGAGGCTGATCATGCCTCTAATGAGCTTAACTTGCCCTCTCTACTGCACCAGTGCTATAGCTCCCCGCGTTCGCCATGCCTTCATCGTCAAATGCGACACATCGGGCACTAGCTTTGATGTAGTCCTTCATCAAGGTGTAGGACCCCTGGCATTCTTCAGTCGGCCATTCATGATGTGCAATCACAAACTTGCCACATATGAACGTAAGCTGGTAGGTCTTGTCCAGGTAGTTGGGCACTGGGATCCGTACTTATGGGGATGACGCTTCGTCGTGCGCACCGACCACTTCAGCCTGAAGTTCCTGCTGGATTAGTGGTTGTCCACCATCCCGCAAAACTAATGGATCAGCAAGCTATCCAGCTTTGATTTCATGGTGGAATACCATTTGGGCCATCTAAACATAGTGGATGACACACCCACACTACGGGACAAGGAGGAGCTTGCCATCCATGCTCCCTTCGCACCGACGTTCGCCCTCTATGATGCCCTCTATCACTAGGGACTGGCCGCTAGAACGGGTGGACTAACTCCCTTGGGCTGAGTATGGCTACAATACATCCTGTCACTCCACCCTTCGGACAACTCTGTTCGAAGTGGTCTATGGTCCGCCACCACTGACAATATTCTAGTACATGCCAAGCTCAGCCACCATCGTGGTGGATGACATGCTTCAGGCTTGCGACAACTTCATCGTCGCTATCCGTGATCGCCTCCTCCAATTGCAATAATATGCCTAGCGGTACTACGACGCCAACCATCACGACCTTGAGTTCGACATCGTGACTGGGTGTGATTGAGTCTCCTTCATTGCCAAGCTCTCACCCTAGTGTAGCGCCCCAAGAGCAAGCTGAACCCCTAGTACACAGGTCCCTTCTAGGTCATGGAACATGTGAGCACTCTATTGTCTCCCCTGCCCAAGGGTGCTTGCCTTCACAACGTGTTCCATATCAGACTCCTAAAGCCCTTCCATGGTGACCCTTCGGATAACACACCATCACTGCCACCACTGGAGAACGGCCATCTACTTCTAGCACCGGACTGTGTCCTTCAGGCTATGCTTCACCATGGCATCTGGCATGTCCTCGTCCATTGGCAAGGCCTAGGAGCTGACCAGGTGACATGGGAACCGGTCACCGAAGTCTGCCAGTCCTACCCAACCTTCCAGCTCGAGGACGAACTGTTCTTGGAGGATGGGGGAGGTGTAATGATCGGCACAACATACCAGTGAAAATAGATTCCTATAATTCCCAACGTCGACATAGACATTGGTCGCAGCTTGTACCAAGCTTTGGCTGCTCTTATATAGCTCGAGGTCATAACGTAAACTAGGCAGCTAAGAGACACATAGTCCATAGAATTGATGGTAGAGCCATGTCATCCACCAACAAAAATGAACATCAATACATCCATGCATCATTGTGCAAGGTGAGATATATGAGTGAACAGTATCAGAAGATATGAGCAATTGCACTCCCCATATAAAGCTCAAGGTCATGGCATTGATCAAACAACAATGCAAGACATAGTGTTCAGGTTGCTAATTACGGAACGACTACTTCTGGTGAACAAAAGTTAACTACAAAACCATTGATTTGAGAGCAGGATATGGGAGGAAAAATGAGTGACGAGGATGCAAGCTAAGTTATATAAAAATTGAATGGCATACCGGCACACGCATTTGTGCAGGCCACTGTGCTAGTTGCTATATAAAAAAGTTAGAGAATTTCATACTAACAAATTTAATCTAAATCTAGTGTCATGGCCCCCTGTTTAACCATGTTCATCGTAGCATCATGTGCATCGTTAAGCATTAATCATGTTTAGTTCAAATAAATTAGTTGAGCTGAAAGAAAACCCCCTCTTTTTAGCTCATGGGTCTGTCCGGGACATCACTCGGTCTAACTAGGCCCTGCAGGTAAAGAGCCATATCAGCACCCGATGACTTGAGTCAGAATGACTCAGTCAGCCTTGCCACATAGGTACTTGAACCTAGGCGCAGTCATTTAACCATGTGTCACCTCTAGCCAGACTGTGAGCACCATTCCGGTTTTGTGTCGCCATGACCAAGCTCTTACACTACTACCCCTTCATGGGGCCTACCCATCAGCCCAACCCCTACACACTTTAGCTCCTCTCCCCCACTCAGTGCCCCCTCTCACTCTCTCCCTCACCCAAGTTAAGCAACAAGAAAAGAGAGAAGAACCCATCACTAAAATCCACCATCACTCTAGTTTTTCCAGAGGATCACCAGAGTTGGAAGCCGACGAGCTTCTCCACCTCCTCCCCTACACCTTCATCCCCAAGACTTAGAGAAAGAAGGCCCTCAAGCTCTTCTTCCTCTACTTCTGTCTACATCAGGCACCTCAATAGCAAGAGCAAGGCAAGCTTACCCAACGATGTTCTACACCAATCCACAACACCTTGTTTGACCTCATGACTTACCGGTGAGCTCCTTAGCCCTCCATTTTTCTCAGATTCGACATAAGATGAGCCCCTAGACCCCCATTAGAACCTAGTTCTTGAGAACCCTTATGTATGCCAAATGTACCAACCAAAATTAATTGCCTAGTTCACTAGGAAGCTCTAGGAACAGACCCCATTCAAAGTTGTCAGACAATCCACCGGTGGCTTGGTTGCCAGATAGCCTCAGCTGAGCCACAAACTGTCCATAGTGTAGAACAATGACCCTTAACATTGTTGTGAACAATGGTTCCTAGGGGTTAGACTGGGCTTTTGGATGACTTTATTGACCTTCGTACGGGTCTGACCATGACCGCCGGCAATCTGACTCCACCCCTCCACCACAGCAGCAGACCACTTTCACCGCACCACCCTCCAAAGCACCTGGCTCTACAACTTAACCAAACCCATTCGGCCAATTTGACAGTTGCCCCTCCCAGTATGACTTTGACTAGACATCATCCCTACATTAGCACCTCTATGTTTAGCTTATGTGCTCCACTTCTAATACTTTCACTAATACATAATGATGTTTAATCATGCTTAAACATGACATTTAGAGCATCGCTCTCATCCATTCATGGCATGTTCAATTAACCATGCTTCATTCACACTCATGTTGATAATGAGATGCTAGATAAAGTGAAAGTTTCGACCCAAATATGTGGTCTAAGCATGGTGGACTACACCGCCATGAAGTTCATCCTAATGTGCCTTGTTGATGCAGTGACCGAGCCACAATACCTCTTTGCACGGGGCACTTCAGTGGAGTTGGCTATCCAAGTGGTGGCTTACAAGGCCATGGCACTTCTCCAAGCAAAGTGTGCAAAAAGATGTGATTGAGTTTGAGATTGATCTGATAGACCTCAACTCGTGTGAAAGGTGCATGGTGGAGTTGGTTGTGGCTCAAGATCAAATGATCCATTACCTCACCCACTTGCTTGAAGATACTCAACATTGCTTCAACAACTTGCAGCACTCCCTTGAGCCATACCTATGGATGGATCGGGTGGCCTGTTGTGGACTACCAAATGATCCTTCTGGCACTTTGTGTGCTCAAGCGCTCAAGTGCTCGAGTAGTAAGGGTGCAATCAGGTAAGATATCTTCTTGATATAAGGTGTACTGCAACAGGTTTAAATCTATGTATGCAACAAATGTCTTATTTATTGCTGTTTTGTTCAAAACTTATTTACAATCACCAGATGCGTGCATGTTGAATTGAGCAGTTGAGGGCCTAGGCAACATTGGTGTATAGAGAAGAATTTATACTTTGCACCACTCTTATCACCATTAACACTTAACTTCAATAATCTTTTAAAATGTATTGATTATTTTGAATTAAAGGAGATCAAATAGAAAGACATGGATATGGACTTAAGTAAATAGGATGATATTTGAGAAACAAAAAGCAAGTTAAATGAAAAAGAGATAGCTTGACCAGCAATTTGCAAGAGCGACTTGCTAGTTAACACTTTCACGTTAAAGTACAGCCAGGGTGCTATGTGTTGCAATGCATATGTGGACCGTCCTAGTGGGTTAGGACCTAAATGATTTTGGAATGCAGGATGTTACAATTTTGTTACATCAATTATTGTATTGTATTTTTTATTTACCATAAGCTCCACCAATGTTTGAGGAGTGGTAGTTCATGAGCAAGTATTTAATTCTTATGCGCAAGTCTAAATAAATTCATATTGGGAATCAAATTGGAGTAGCTAAGTTCACCACATACCTTCACAGCATGCTCCAAGCTTGGTTTAAAAGCAGTGTCACCCATAGCCACAAGCCCATCGACCTTTTTTCGATAGCCATCCGACCACTGCCGGATATTTCTAAAATGCCAGTGGTGTACTCTTTGATGACCTGATCATTGAATGCTACAATGGCAAGGCGGTCGTCATCACCAAGCTGCCTTATTATGAACTTCATGGCATTTTTCAGCAGATCCAACCTAGATGGCATCTCTGTTTGCAATGCCGCTGGCCAGCTCATGCTTTGGTTAATATTGATAAGTGTGACTAGGTCAATGGGGGCATGGTTCTTCACAAATGAGGGTGCTGCAACGCGCACCACTGCTGCCCCATTTAATGCTTTTGCGCGTGAGTAGTCTATCAGAAGTATAGGGGGGCTCATGGCAATGCTTACTCTGACTTTCTCCGGGGTCATCTTGACCTGCATTCACAATTTAGAATTAGAGAAGCATCTGAATTTCACTACCACTATCTTCTGTAAAGTAAACAAATGATGTGCGCAACCAAATATTTTAAACATAGCATACATATATAAATTTTTAGCAATAACCATATATAAGGGAGGATCCGATGACAACATATTAAATAAATAAATACATAAAGAACAAGGGAGTTCATATTCTAGCATAAAGGAAACAATGAGAGAAATCAAATAACAGATTCCAGCTAGTGGAAAAAATGCTGGTTCAACTCTCCCGTCACCATTTATATTGGATGGACAAAAAAATGCTGGTTCAACTCTCCCGTCACCATTTATATTGGATGGACAAAGGTGATGTGTGTAGACTTAAATTGAAAATTCTTTCATAATGTTAAAATTTCAATCCGTTAGAAAATGTAGCTCAACAGAATTTTGTGGCCAAATTGGTGTCTCGGAGATTGTAGCAAGAACCTACCTCACACTGTTGTCCACTAGTCCACCAACCCAAGCTGTTGCATGGGCACTAAGAGATATAGGTCTTAGAAATTTGTGGATAACTTTTAGGCTCATAACTAACCAAAATTGCTTATCGTTGGTCTCTCTTATTTGCTCATATTCTAAAACAATACTTATGCAAATACTTTCTTATTTTTATATGGATGTGATGGAGTTTAGTTTACCAGTTGCTATATACACTTTTTCATTACAATTCATAGTTGTTCCCTTAGCATTGCATATCCATGCGTGTTTGACATGTATTTAATTAATTTCCCACTCAAGTGTTAATATTCTGACACAACAATCATATAGGAACTTTCTAATTTTTATCCAGATGAGATAAACTTTAGCTACCAATTAATTTATATACCTTTTCATCCTTGTTCATATTGTATGCCTTTTCACCATGCCTCTGTGTGTTTGACATGTATTTAGTTAAAGATTCAGCTATGTATTTGGCATGGAAATCTATATGCTTATCGCTTCTTGCAAATATGTATACATGGTCTGCATGGTAAGGCACATCATGTATGTATATCTTAAATTAGTTTTTTCTTTATTAGCAATGGAAGAAGTGAGTAATTTAGAAGCATATACAAAGTACTTTGTGATATTTTTTGCCTCGACAGACATAGGTTCATTTAGATCAGATTTTAGAGGTTAGTTTATTTATGTTATTTTGAAAAACCTGCGAAGGTGGATAATTAGACGCAAATTTAGGGGGCAATTTATGTGAAGATTAAGGGATTACTCTAGGTTATTTCTAATAATGGCAGTAGTGGGTAATTTAGAACAAACTTTAGCAGGTTAATTGACTATGTTCATAATGACAGCGGCAGATATTTTTTTTTAAAAAAAAATAGAATAGATGCAATGGCTAGTGTTTTATATTTTTTGAGAACTTCTTAGCTTATCTCATGAGGATTAATGTGGAGTTTCAAAGGAAGTCTCCAATTAGTAATAGTAAGGAAAGTAACTAATTGATTGCTTACTAGTGCTAGCTAGCTGTATTGGTTGCCCCCTACTGCATTGTGCAAGCTGAGAAGGCTCAGCCTGTGGGGGCGTGCCGACAAGGTATGTCTGTGTCTTGGAGTAGTGTCGTCGTGCCTGCGCTCACCAACTTGGTTCTGAGATGGCGGAGACGGACTACAGTTCATTCAAGGGATTGGGGAGCTTAGGCGAAAGCCGTGCACGACCCGGTTGTATGATCGACGGCGACACCCTCGGGTGCCGCTTACCTTCTCGAAGGCGTCGATGTAGCCTCCCCATCCTTTAACTATAACACGCCGCTCCCCTCCTGGTGAAAACCTAGCTCTGGTTACCTGGAGCCGGTGGTGGCGGCGTCAACAATCGTCGCGTCCCTCGCGAGGGCACCACCATGGAGGGACCATCTCGGACCCCCAACCTTCACCCTTGCCACTACTACAGGTTCGATTTTGCGCAACGAAGCCATTGAGGCCTCCGAGGCGGGCGTGAATTTTGCCCGCTGCGGTTATTCCTGGCCGTCCTCGGGCTGCCGGCCGAGGCAGCGCCCGCTGCGGTTAATCCATTAACCGCAGCGGGCATCTTAACGCGCCCGCTGCGGTTAATAGCCATTAACCGCAGCGGGCAACATAACCTGCCCACCACGGTTAAATGATTAACCACAGCAGGCGCGTTAGGATGCCTGCTACGGTTAATGTATATTAACCGCAGCAGGCACGTTATGATGCCCGCCACGGTTAAGCCTGGGCCTATAAATACCAGCCGCCCACTCATCTTCTTCCCCACGAATCTCCTCTTCCATACTCGTGTGGGGGGGGGGGGGGGGAGGTTTTGCCCTAATTTTTGACCACTTCATTGGAATTGGGTTTAGAGCTTCAATTTGGGGTAGTAAGGCACCATAGAAGGTATATAAAGGCCCCATCTCCCACTTTCCCCTCTCTTTTTCTACTTTTCTGTCCTCTCTCTAGATCTAGATCTAGATCTTGATCTAGTTGTGATTAGGCATAAGAAGTTGGTGTTTTATCGATCTTGAATCTTCGTGGATGCATACAAAGCTCGTTCTCGTCGTTGTTGGTCTATGTTTTCACGATTCTGTACTAAATCTTTGTCTGGGCGTCTGTGGCTATTTTGCAAGTTCGATGGCCGACCGGTCGGAATGGATGTACGGGATCAATCGGGTTCTTGATTCGCGTTACCTCCTTGAAGTGAGCAAGTTCATTGCCGCTGTGAAAGTTGACCGTGATAGATTGAATGGTAGCACCATCATATGTCCATGCTCGCACTGCAAGAACCGGACAGCCTACGTAGATGAAGGAACGATTCAATCTCATCTGATTCGTTATGGCTTCGTGGAGAACTACATGGTTTGGACTCACCACGGCGAACGAGCCGCTGCGAGTAGTGAAGGTGCATCTAGAGTGAGCTCAGCGTTTATCCCAGCTTCAGCTTTTGCGCCAGCTGGTAGTGATGATTACATCACGGTGGATGACATACTCCATGGCATGGCATATGGTGGTGGAGATGATGGTCAGTAGCTATTATCTTGATAGTTGAATTGATGTATTCGATGCTATGGAATGTAATGACGATTTGTGAAAATTTATATATTGAATCCCTCTTCTCGATCCATGGCATTGTAGACGGCGATGGAGATGGCCAGGAGACCACCGTACAGGAACCCGCGGATGTTGACCTGTTCGAGGATTTAGTCAATCACATCGATGAAGACGATGTTGTGTATGGCTCCCCAAGGTGGCTAGAGAATTTCAGAGAGATGAAGCAGGCCACAGTTGACCCTCTCTACGAGGATGGCGGGAAATGTCCGAAGGATTGCACTGCGCTCCGGTTTAATTTGCACATGTTGATGCTGAAGGCCCGGCATGGTTGGTCCGACACGAGCTTCAATGAGCTGTTAAGTTACCTTGCTACCACGTACCCAACGGACATTAGCAACAAGGTCCAAGCTAATACCTATCGGGCGAAGAAGCTGATCCGGCCAGTAGCGATGAAGCTTAAAAAGTATGATGCCTGTCCTAACCATTGCATCATGTATCGACCGGACACGAAATATGCGGATATGACGAGCTGTCCGCACTGTGGCTATAGTGTACAAGAGGAATGCCGGCTGCCGTGTGGATGCAGTCAACGATGATGAGGCCCTGCAGGGTGGGTCAAAGAAGAAGAAGGGTGCAAAGAAGAGCGCTGCGGCGAAGCGCATCTCAGCTCAGCAGGACGAGGAAGAAGAGGGTTACGCGCGGAGGAGAAGTCCAGCACTGTTTGTGTGGTACCTGCCTATGACCGACCGCCTACGTGCACTATTTGGTAACCCAGAGGATGCCATGCTCATGACCTGGCATGCATCACCTGACCGCAAAAAGGACGATGTCATGCTGCGTCACCCATCCGATGGCAAGCAGTGGAAGGACTTCGATGAGGCCTACCCCGAGTTTCGCGATGAGCCCAGGTACGTCCGGTTCGCACTGAGTACCGATGGGATGAACCCTTTCGGTGAGCTTAGCAGCCGGTCCTACTCACCATCTACAGCCTACCCCCATCTGTGTCACAAGCGCAGGTACATGTTGCTAACCATGCTTATCTCAGGACCGAAGCAGCCCGACAACGGTATAGATGTGTTCCTAGAGCCATTCATGAGGAAATGCAGACGTTGTTCGATGTTGGGGGTGCGAATGATGGATGCGTACCGCAAGGAGAGGTTCACTTTAAAAGCCATCATCTTTATCACCATCACCGATTACCCCGGTCTCTTCTCACTGTCAGGGCAGATCAAAGGGAAGACTGGCTGCGTGGTTTGCCTCGACGGGACTGTCTGCACTTACCTCAAGGGATCCTACAAGACGGTGTACACTAGGAACAGACGCTTCCTCAGCAAAAAGCACAGGTACAGAAGATTGACTACGAGTAAATACTTCGACGGCCAGGACGAGCCGCAGCGTGAACCACCGATGCATACTAGTTGGGAGCTGGACTACGGCAACAAAGTGCGCATAACCGTCTTTCGGTGCCAATGGGTGAAGCCACAAGTGGTTAAAGTGGACAGCTATGGGCTAACCACGGTGGACCTCAAAAGTGTCAGCTACAAAGATGATCCATGGATGCTAACAACCAATGTGTCACAAGTGGCCTACTACATGCACGGAGAGGATCCAAAGAGGCACGTGGTTGTGTCAGCAAAGTAGCGAATCGTCGGAGCTGATGGCGTCCAGAGCCCCGAAACGTACATCAACTTCGACGAGCTCCAGCTTTTTACCGATCAACCAAAGAAGATCAAGGCCGTCGAAGACCAATTTAACAAGACCAAGTCAAATCCCTGGGCCCGGTCCGACGGAGAGAAGTGGACCGTCAAAGCACCGGAACCAGAACCAGCACCGGCACCAGAACCAGCACCGGCACCAGCACGAGCACGAGCACGAGCAAAAAAATGATATGTATACGGCAAAAAATGATATGTAATAATGTAGTGCACAACTTATATGTACAATTTGCTAATACTTTGTCGAATGCAAAAATGATCTATGTTCCAAATGTAGATCTTCATGAGTGGACCAAACTTTGTATTCATGACTTTTCGATTTGAGACCATGTGGGATTCCGAAAACGGCTATCGAAGTGTTGAAATTTCAAAATTCAAAATTTGAATGGTTCAAACTTGGTCAAATGAAAGTATGGACATTAAAGAAAATATAGATCTTGATGAGTTTAAAATATTATGTATTTATACCTTTTCAATTTGAAGCCATTTAGAGTATTAAAATGTAAGGTCAAAGGCAAGTCAAAGGGGAAAAATTAAAAAAAATTATTAACCGCAAAGCGGGCAACCTAAGCGCCCGCTGCGGTAAATATTTACCGCAGCGGGTGCTTAGGTTGCCCGCCGCGGTTAATCGCGGCCTATAAATAAACCACGCCAGAGCTGAAAACGCCTAAGTCCTTCACCCGGTTCAATTTGACCCCGAAGGGCTGCACAAATTCGCCGCCGCTCCTCGGAACCCTAGCCGCCGCCGGGAGCGCCGCCGCAGCCCGTCGGCGACCTCGTGGCAGATCGAGCCCACCGAGCTCCTTCCCCGTGCCGCGTAGCTCCTGTCCACCCACGCAGCTCCTCTGCCTCCGTCCCCGTGCCCCCGCAGCTCCACCTCCGTCGGCCGCCGCCGCCACATGGGGTGCTGCCGGAAACCTAGGTCGCCGTGGTTTCCGCAGCGGGCGCCGCTGGGAACCCTACCTCCGCCACCGAG
Organism: Themeda triandra; assembly: GCA_018135685.1. Lineage (NCBI taxonomy): Eukaryota > Viridiplantae > Streptophyta > Magnoliopsida > Poales > Poaceae > Themeda > Themeda triandra. The sequence goes on from JAENPR010000251.1 coordinate 713,096, forward strand.
AACCACACCACCGCCGGGAACCCTATCTCCGCCGCCGCCAGGAGCCATGGTACACCGCCGCCGAACCCTACCTCTGCCACCGCCGGGAGCAGTGGTACACCGCCGCCGCCGGGACCTCGCCGTCCTCCGAGCTGCTCCGAGCTGTCCGCCGCCGGGAGCAGTGGTACACTCGCCGCCGGAACCCTAGCTCCTTCTCCCCTGGCTCTGGTGAACTCATTCCCCGACTCCACCTTGATTTTGCCTATGATTTTCCTGCTACTGATTAAGCCTGTGATTTTGCAATTATTTTTACTGCCGATGATGCAATTTGAATTGAGCATATGCCACCGCCGATGATGCAATTATTTAGATGATTTTGACTAAGCAATTGGGGAATGTTTCACTGTCATTTTAACTAAACTGAATATGCACTACTATATGTCTATGTATGCACTGTCATTGTGATCCCCTAGCACTGCCATTTTGATCACTATGTCGAGGCACTATTAACTGAATTTTGCTGTGATTTTGAGAGGCCATGACCATTGTCATTGTTTCATTGGTCATGGCTTCATTGTGATGCACTTTTAACTGAATTATGCACTATCATTGTGATCCCCTAGCACTGTCATTGTTTCATTGTGATGCCCATGACCAGTTTCACTGATTTTGCTATGATTTTGAGAGGCCACATTGTCCACTATATATCCTAGCTATACACTATCCATTGTTACTATCTCTACTGTCTACTATATATCCTAGCTAATGTTTCCTCTCTTACTACTTATCTACTACTACTTCTCTACTGTATACTCCCTACTACTTCGCTGCACGGTACTACAACTACACAGTACTACTACCCTTCTCCTCTACTTCTCCTCTACTTCTTCTCTAGCTACTACTCCCTTACTACTACTGCACTACTTCGTTGTGCACTTGCCAACTGATTACTCCTCTCTTTTACTACTTCTCTATTGTCTTAGCCCTTCGGGGTCAATTTAGTACTTATATGGCATTTGCAATATGATGTGTCTTTTTGAACCAAAAAGCTGAGGCAGTGGCATATGCAATGACATGAAACGTACATTTAAGCTGAGGCAGCGGCGATGATGATCTAATTGCCCCCCTACATGTAAGCTGCTAGACTAGGATGGCTAGTATACCATATACAAGCAACCAGTCTTGAAGTGATGATATTGGGGCAAATCTGAGCCAACCCTATTGACATGATTCTTTTTTTTATTCATAAGCTTCTTCACTCATTGATTGTATACATATGTCTAAACATACAACTCAAATGCTCGCTCCATGTAGATTGCAAATGTTGTCGTCCACGAGTGGAACATGGCATGACCCCGACCCAACTCCTTCAATTAGCTTCGAGAGCCAGGTGTCCATCACCCCAGAGCCAAAAAAGCGTCGTCGTACGGATGAGGAGTTGGATCAGGACTATGATCCGAGGATGGATGAAGCACAGAGTAGACGGTCAGACGAGGATAGCGAATCGGTTCGCCGATGGGTAAAAGCCTACTCAGATTGGCTTTTTGGCGGCTACGCTGAAATACATGCAAAACTAAATGCTAGTCTCCCTCCTGAACAGATGAAGAAGCAGCCGTTGGTGCCTCGGCAGTTGGAGTATGCTTTGGAAGCAGCAGCCAGGGAACAAGCCCAAGCCAGCCTACAAGAACAAGGCCAAGCCAGCCAACAAGAACAAGCCCAAGCCAGCCAATAAGAACAAGCCCAAGCCAGCCAACAAGAACCACCGGCCCCATCCCAGACAAACTCTTCATCCACACCTAAGGGTAAAAAGACCAAGCTGAGTAGGGGGGAACACGGGAGGCACAAGAGGGATTTGAGTGCCAAAGTGTACGTCATTGAACAGGTGGGCCCAGAGGGAAACCCATTGGAGCCGGAGTCAGTCATAGGCCGGTTCAGCAACCAAGTGTCCTGTATAGTCAGGGACAGGGTGTTGATCACCGAACCGAACTGGCATAAAGTTCATGCAGACATCAAGGGGGTGGTCTGGCGTGATGTGGAGGAAGTTCAGATACCCTGATGATGCCGATATTGACAAGTGCGAAGAGTACGCCATGCACGTGGCGTCCAACGCACTTCGAAACTTCAAGTCTATGCTGACCAGGGAGTACCTGAAAAAGGGGAAGTCACCCTTACAGAAGTACACCTGCGTCAAGGCTGAGGTCTGGGAAGAATTCTGCCGGATGAGGAGCACCCCTGAATTCCAAGCTTTGAGTGCCAAGTTTAGCGACCTAGCTAAGAAGAAGAAGCATCCGCACCACTTGGGCATGGTCGGCTTTGCCGGACATAGGAAAAGCTGGAGGGAAGAAGAAGAGGCAAGAAAGGCTGCCAGGGAACCTAATCCATACGAAGGCATCGATTACAGGTGTCAAGACTTCATTCGGGCCTGCATCCCAAAGAAGCTTAAGCCAGGCGCGGTCAAGTTCAACGAGCCCCACTTCGAGGAGGTCGAGAAGGCCATCATCGAGAAGTCAAAGAAAAAGGACCAAATCGAGATCCGCAGGGGCCACGACGTGCTGACCGAGGCCCTGGGAACCCCAGAGCACCGTGGCCGCATTCGTGGAGTAGGGTCCAAGGTGAGCTCAAGGTCAGTTGAGTCATGGCAGTTCGATGCATCCACATACAAGTCGAGGCAGAGGTACAAGTCGGGTATCTTCCAAGCAGGATTCGATAAAGGCGTGGCCGAAATGATCAGCCAAGGGATCAAGGAAGCCTTCACGAGCAATGACCCCAAGATGGTGGCGATGAGGAAACAGATGCTCAACCAGGCCGGCCTGCACGTCTCTCCGCGTCCTCCACGTTCTGAAGGGCAGTTGCTGATGATCGAGGACTGCCCAATGCCGCACCCCGTTGCTCTGGTCGAGGAAGACGCGCGTCTCGCTCCTTATTCCACATGGCTGGGAAAACAAGATTATCGTGGCTGAGGGCATGCTTCATCCGGCCTGGAAGGTCCGCTGCTACAAAGTCGAGGATCTTCCACACAACTATGCCATCGTGACCCCCCTGTGGAATGCGCCAGAATACGAAGAGTTCTGAATGGATCGTCCAGATTTGCAAAATATCAAGTATCTTGGACCCGCGCTTGGGACAGAAGTCCTATGGAACATGGAAGACATCGAGTACATTGATCCGACGCCGGCGATGACTCTAGGATTGGTTGCTGCATCGAATCCCCCAGAGGATCCAGATAACGGCGATGATGATGATGATGGCAAGGACGAGGATGATGGCAAGGGTGGTGCTAAGGAGCCTCCAATCCCGAGCAACGATGAGCATGGAGGTTCAGGGGCAGCTCTGGGGGACAAGGAGACACCGGGAAGCCAGCGTAGCACGAGCTGCCCACCACCTGCGGGCCCGAATGCTGAAGCAGGAGCTACGGAGGCAGAACCGAAGACGCAGACATGGCCTGTTGCCGCAAGCCAACATGAAGAACCGCTCCTGTACACGACATCGGTGCTCGACAGGTATGGGCCGTCGAGCATACCATTCTATTAACATTTCTATATCCTATAAGCAGCTAATTAATCAACATTCCTATCCCTGTTTCACCAGGCCAAAACTTGACTATGCAAAGAGAATTGCCGAGTCGGATGATGACTACCCTGGCTACTATGTGCCTGGGAAGTACATGATTCCAGCGGCCCAGCTCTTCGACGATGAACTATGGGACACAAGGAGGTTCCATCAGTGGTACATGAACGCGGTAAAAGCTGGCATGCGAGTAGGATTTAGCGTCAAGATTGCCCCGGAGCACTTCTACTTGCCCGGTGACGAGCCTATTCGACTCCCCGTGGATTTCCGCGACATGTTCAATCTACTACAGGGAGAGAACCTAGACATCGTCCAAGTCACCCTTTTCACTCTGTAAGTTCAAATTGCAATTTCCACAGAACTTTCAATTCTAAAGGTTGAACTCTATATATACTTATTATGCTACGATATGACTTGTCCGTCCAGGTTGACGGTCACTGTAAGCAACCAGCTGCATCATCCTTGTCTGTACCTCTCTCCAATGCATATTGCCGAGAGAGTCATCCTCGGTTTTGAGATAAAAGATGAAACAATGTCAGAGGAGGAGAGAAAAGAGAAACACTTAGCAAATGTGAGAAAGGAGAAGAAGAAATTGTCAAAGTATATATACAAAGTAATGAAGAAGGTGAGGGAAGATGGTCCGCACTGTATCATGGGTGCCTACCACTTTGTTTAAGTCAATAGCATTGCACATAACCTGTATTTAGTTTCAACGATCATGCCTTGTCATCGTTTTAACCTGTATTCTGCTTCATTGTTGTAGCAAGGACGGAGTTGACGGCCACTGGGTTACATATTGTATCTATCCTCAAAATGGCAGGGCCTGTGTATTTGACTCGTTGACTCGAGCAAACCTAAAAGGGTACAAAGCCTTTGAAGATTGCTTGAAAGTGTAAGTAGCTGTGCTCTTTGAACAATTACCGTCATCATACTTATTAAATGTGTTACTAACACTAGTTCGTCTTTCTGTACAGCACTTATATGAGATTCCGGAAGGATCCCGACAGCTGGGATCGAAGAACGGAAAGCTTTGCGGAGAACAACCAGGACCACCTCTAGATCAAACGCAACTTCTCGGTAAGTTAATTTTCTAAATGTTCGATTATGCTTTTCTAACGTATACGCGCTCTAATGCTTGTGTATGGATCATGCAGTGCGCCAAACAACCTTGGGGAGAGAACTCATGTGGCTTGTACGCTTGCTTCCACATGAGGGAATGCAAGAAATACAACGGCAGCTGGAGGGTGCTCAAGCAAGGAGTGGAGGCGGATACCTCTAAGGCGGATAATATGACCACCCGAACCACCTTGAAGCAATTGAAGGCGGATATCTGTAAGTTTGTCATGGAGAGAGTCATCAAGGAAGGGGACGAATTCTACGAGGAATTGAGTGACTTGGCGGAGGACCCCAAGTTCGAGAAGCTCAAGCACTGGCGTCCGAAGGATTACAAATGGCCCGTCGAGCTTTAATTTGAAACTTTGTCACATAGTTCGTCGGAACTAGTCTATGTAATAACTTTAACTTTGTCAGAAGAACCAAGGTTGTAATAACTTTATTGGATTCGTGGCTTTTCTATGGATGGATTATGCTGGTATGAATTCTGTTTATGAAACATGAATTCTGTTTATGAAATGTGAAATATAGAAATATTTGAATTGAAATCCTGATTCTGTTTTGGTATTTGGTTTTATTTTTTTAATCCAAAAATATTAACCGCAGCGGGCAACATAAGGAGACCGCTGCGGTTAATAAACCACAGCCGCTTCGGGCATCCTAATGTGCCCGCTGCGGTTAATCATTTACCGCAGCGGGCATCCTAAATCGCCCGCTGCGGTTAATACTGATTAACCGCAGCGGGTGAGTTAGGATGCCCGCTGCGGTAAAGTAGTTTAACCGCAGCTGGCACGGGCGCCCGCTGCGAACAGGCCACGATTAACCGTGGCCTTTTGTTCGCAACGGGCGCCCGTGCCCACTGCGGAAAACCAAAAGTGACCGCCACGGTTATTCCTGCTATAGTAGTGTGCAGCTCCGGTCGTCGATGGTGGCGTCCGCGGACGTCTCTTTCCTTCTTGAAAGCATCGACACAAGCGCACCTGCTTCCATTCGCTCCCGGCATGTCCTTGCGTTTCCCTATTTGCTCTCCACCCCCTATCTTGTTATCATCTAACTACCCTCCTATCCCTTGGCTTCTACACATACCGCTTGCTGCCAGGTGCTCGCCAACAACGCCTTGGTCTGCTGTCCTCTAAATCTCTTGAGTGCTTCGCCTCATCATATGCTAGGTTGCGAGAATCTTGATCTCCTCTCTGGATCTCCTCGTTCTCCCACTAATGGTCCTCCCCCTTTGAGGCTTCCTTCCCCCATTTGGCGTTGGTGGACGTTGGTTGGTGCCCAGATGCACCCATAGGCGATGCATCTCATGGCTGCCATCTATGGGCTTCAACTCGATGCCTTACAACCTTTTGGCTGTCGTCTGTCGGATCCTACTCAGAGCCTTACAACTGCATGTGGTTTGTAGTTCGTCGGTGATGGTGGCATTTGTTAGGAAGTAGTGTTTGTAGTCGCTTCTGTGAGTAGAGTTCAGCTGGTAGCTAAAACATCATGTTGTTGCTGTGTTGTGCTATTTGTTGTGTTCTCTCTTCCCCCTTTGTACCATGTGAGACCTTTCAAGGGTCACCCGTGTACTTGGTGCATTGCACCCTTCCACCCACTGGCTTGCCGGGATTTGTGGAATGAAATCAGGTGGGGATCGGTTTGATCTCCCCGTAGTTGACCTCAAAAAAAAAAAAATTGAAAGACTTGTAAATGAGCTTACATACATACAGTAACTGAGTAATGCGATAATATTATTCGGAGAAAAACTGGTATGAACTAATGAGATAATATTATTCGGAGAAAAACTGGTATGAACTAATACTAGTTCAAGATACTGTAGTAGTATGTTCTTATATGTGCACCAAAAGAGTATGAACAGATACAAGGAGCACAGGATTTTCCTTTGGATTTGCCTTTGTTTCCTATACATAATAACAACTCCTCCCTGCTTAGCAGTCCACGAATTCAATAGAAATCAAATCTAACATCGCATAAATCTAACCATATAGTAGCCACCACCAAAACGAGGGAGCTGCCGATGCCCTTGACGACGATGACAGCGTGGGAGATCTTCCGGGCGGCGCTGGAGAGGACCCGAGGATGCCACTGGCCGTCGACGCGGGGGATCCGTCAGTCACCGCCGGGGTGGCGCACGAGCGTGGCGATGGACGCCTCGCCCAACAGTTCGGTGAGCCTCTAAATCAGGCGGAGGCGACGGAAGGCGCGAGATCAGCTAGCGGCCGGGCGACGACAGGACGGGGCGGCCGCAGGCGACACGAGCTCGAGCTCCGTATGAAGTTCCCGCGCGCGATCCGTGCAACGGCCACGAGTGGGCTTCGGCGAGTGGGCCAATGCCATTGTTGTGTACTACCGCCAACATTTGCCTAAATTATGGATGTCCTAATCATAATAAAATAAACTATAATCTTTAAATTTTGTAGAAAACAAAAAAAAAAGAAATAGATACCATCTCTTCATCGTTTTTCACGAATGTTTGATTGTCTTTATTCTTCCGGTGCAACGCACGGGCATATTTGCTAGTAAATTACTTGTTGAGACTATGCTCTGGATCTAGATTTGACTTTAATCTCTTGAATGTGGATCCAGGTGGCAGGGCCACTATTTTTGAAACTATCTAAAATTAACCCGCATTCAACTTAAAAGTTTAAAGTATTTGATGACCAATGATATTGATTTTAATTTGACCAATAATATATAGATATTAATTTACGATGCCTAATTATATTAATTTTAGTGTTACTAATGATATTAATTTTAATTAATATATCTAGTGATATATAATTTTACTGTAAAATGGCCCATATTCAAGTTTTAAAAGTTTGAAACACTTAAAAGTTGTATATATGACTAATGACAACAATTTATGCAGGGCTGTTCTACGTACTCCACATGAGGAGCTGGGCCACAAGCAGATTTTGGACACAACGGGGGATTACAGATGGTATTCAGAGCATCAACCCTCTCTACATGTGCATGTTTTGTAATGTACATGCCTAAGTAGGGATACAATGCACACTCTTACATTGCCCATGTAGGGTGAGAGTAGCACAGCCGTGTACCGAGGGGTGGTTTTGTTGTTGTAGTTGGTGGGTTTAGTACTACCTTGGAAGTTTAGGAGGGTGAGAGCCAACTTATAACTCTTGTCGTTCCGAACCTAGCACCTCCAGGTTAACCCTTTTACACGAAGCAAGGACAAAAGTGAAAGAGATGCTCTATACATATGCGGGCCCATTTCTCATGAGGAGATGGGCCATGAATACATTTGGAATGCAAGGTGTTACATTAGCTCAACTATTCAAATTGTATATAGAGAATAGCAATGTAGGTTTTGTTGCTTTGGTATGGAATTCATTATCTGCAACATTAATTTAGATATATATTTTTCACTCACTGTACCATTTGTTTTGTCTATCTTTATCATGATGTCCCATATATTTTCTATTTATTGAATTAAAATATTCTCTCACGTATTTTTTCCAAGGCATTACCCCTCCATTTAGTTTCAAAGGGTATATATAATTTTTAGCTGGCTGTTCAGATTTAGGGCTGGCCTGTTTGGTTTTACGTCAACTACTGCATGTCTGGCGAATGAATGTTCGCCGCACTTTAGGCAAGTTGAGGCGAGAGCGTTGTACTGGAAAATAATGCAGCGAGTTGGGGCAGCCAAACTTTGAGTCACGAACCAAACACTAGCCTCGAGAAGTGTGGCGTGCCGAACTTTGGCTTGGCAAGATTGTGTCATGAACAAAATAGAGCCTTAGAAGGTGCACACAGTTATATCAATGCTACCGATGTACAACTATAACCCTCATAAGTCCCCACATTCCTCGCAAAAAAAAAAGAAAGAAAAAAAAAAGAAAAAGAGTCCCCACATGCGCATGCCATTTAATCATTACCCTAGCTTTCGAAGCGGTTTTTTTACTTGGCGATATTATATTTATGCGCACAGGGGATATGCATATAGAGCATGACTACTAACAGAGCCAATTACTCACGTCCGAGGGGCGGGCGTGGTTGCAAAAAAAAAACAGAGCCAATTACTAGCTCTATCCTATTGTCATACATACCATCTATGGCCAATTTAATACCTCACCCATATAATTGTTAACTATGGATACATATTACACCGCTAAAACCTATCACACCTGACACCTCTATCCTCTCATTCCCGCACCAAGCTTGTTGAAGCCCGTGCTGCAGCTAGCGATAGATCTGTAACCCGCTTCCTCTCCTTTTCCTCCAACACACATTACACAGCTCGCTAATACTACCTTACTATATATAATTGCTTATTCGCATACAGCATGCAGCAAGTAACTGCCTATTACGTTACTGCACGCAAGGAATCAAGCGCTGAAGTAAAAGCATGCATAAAGTCTAAGGATTTGGCATCTCCTTGTTAGCCAGCCGAGTCTTAGAAAATGTACGTCCTCTAAGAAAGAACAGAGTGAGCACGGGATTACAAGGGTGATGTATACGGGCCGGCCGTCCTAGCTAGTAGCCTAACTAACGTACCACGTACTAGTGAATCGGAGGGGCCAAACGAACAGAATGCAGCATCGTGTTCATCCATTTGCCTTGATTATTGTGCTAGGTAGCCACTCATTTGAACGCTAGGCCATGGCTTCGTGAATGGATTCATTAATATTTATTTACGTGGGTCCCACCGTTTTACTGCCCCTTGCCTGGCGGTCTCCACCTGAATTAGGATACAGTTGAAATCACGCGGTGGTACGGTGACACCAACCCGCACCTCCTGGCTCGTATGAATAAATATAAGCATACGCTACAAAGGCATATTATATATTCATCGATGTAGCGCATGCCCAATTGCACATGAATTTCGAATTAAGGAAATTCATAAATCAATAATACGTACCTGCTTTCCGAATATGGCAGTTAACAGCGACCGGAGGAGATGATCCGCCCACCTTGATTGGCTCAAGAGTCAAGAAGACTGAAAATCAGGGTCTTTGGATCCTATCTGAAGCACAGCTCTGGTGGAGTTTCTTGTTTTGAGGACCTGGAGTTTGATGCGGTAGTATCGGGTAGTGAGGAGGAAGCAAGAAGTAACAATTAGATCGACAAGTTAAGCAGTGGAGGAGTTTGTCCCTTGCATCAGCCTTATATATATGCAACCCCAAGCACTAGAACAACATCCGGAAAAACCAAAGAATCAGTAGATCGGGATGCTTGAGTCTCTCGGGCAAGCAAAGGTGGGAAGCATAAACCAGTTGACACTCAATGAAGAAAGGCATATTCTCAGGTGAGCGTGAAGGAATGCACATACTTTTTTTTTAAATAAAGGAATAAACATTTGACTTCATCTAGGGATGAAAACAAACGGAAAAAAAAAAAAATCCCGTCCCGACCCTCCAGTTTTCTACTTTTGTCCCGCCCGTTTCCATATTTGCAGGATCCCGTTTTCGTATTTACAGAACCAGGAGTGGAGATTTCTAGCACAGTGACAAAATTGTAAGATTCATTCCTTGTTTTCTTCTTGCCATTGTGATAGCGCCCCGTGACGTAACCAGTGCATTCCCCTGAACAAGACCCGCAAAAAAGTTTTCGGCAGCAATTACAAACACCATTTGGTTTCTTGCAAGTCATATTGTTCAATAAATGGCAGCACCTCCTATTAATAGCAAGGTATTTATTTTCAAGTTCCAAAAAGTGTGTTGACGAAGAAATCCGCCAACACACCGGTAGTGGGCTTTAGACGCCCTGGAGGTGCTCGAAAGCGACCTGCAAACGCAACGACAACGTAGCGTGACCGGCAAACCGATCTAGAGATCGATAAGCCGATGTAGAGCTCGTTGTCGGAAGGGTAAACCCTAGAACAACCTCCGAGAAGACCCGTCGGGAGGATGCACGTAGGGGATCTCCAAGGAACCAGCGGATGGCGCCTAGGATCGCCGGAGAACTCGCGGAGAGAAGTGCCGGACAGCAACTAGAAGAGTTAAGGCAAAAGTAGAAGAAGAACTAGAAGAAGATAGATTGATCGTCTCGATCGTGTTGTGTTTTTGTGTCGATTGATTGGATGGGTTCAATCGGCCAAAATCCCCTCATATATAGGGGGGTGGTCTTATCCCGGTAGGAAACCTCTCCAAAACTCGTACATCAAGTTTCCCACGAGTAGAAATTACTAAAAACGCATTTTGGTTCGGAGTCGGTCGCCCCGACACAGCGCCGGACGCGTCCGACGCGTTTGGCGCGCGTCCGGCGCAGTCGTCCGACGCCTCGTGCGCTTCGCGGCGCTTTCTGTACCGAGTCCGGCGCGCGCCGGACGCCCGAGGGCCCGCGTCCAGCGCTGCTGTCCGCGCGCGCGCTCGTTCACGCCGGATAGAGCCGTTTCGCCGTCCATCAACGTGTCGACATGCGTTGATCTTCCTTCGCCAATTTTGAGTGTCAACAGTATTGTTTGATATGGCCCCTGTTTGTACCATCTATGAAAAAGATCAAGAATGTTCATGGGAGGTCCCAAACCTATAATCAAACAAACAGCTCGCCAAAGGAATTTAGCGTAGGCGCAATCAAAGAAGAGGTGCCTAGTTGTTTCCAAACCGTTGGCATTCTTCACATCCTTTGTAGTAGCGCATACAATCGGCAATCATAGTAGCCCAATAAAAATCTGCCCTTCTCAATAACCACTTCATCTTATGAGCCGATTGATGCGTACCACAAACTCCTTCATGGACTTCTCCCATAGCCACTCTTGCATCATCAGGTCCTAAACACTTTAGCAACAAACCATCGGCCGCTCTTCTATATAGCTCATCATGCTGCCATGTGTATTGGAACGCAAGCCGCCGGATGGTTCGATCAACTTGAGCACTAGGATCCTGCAAAAATTTAATTAAAGGAGTCCTCCAATCCTCTAAATCGGTACTAGGATTACTAGAATCTGAATTAGACCGATTTGAGACATCATCAGTAGCATATGCTTCAGAAGAATTGGTTAATCCGATCATATTGGATGGTTGAACCAATTCATTTGTTCCTGCACAAATCAAATTTATATCCTCATGCATCGGCTTCCTTTGTATATGACAGTTACGCTTAGTAACATCAAAGCCAGATGCTTGTTGAGCTAACATGTTAGCTTGTTGATTCTCATGTCTAGGAATATGCCGAATCTTAAATTCATCAAGTTTAGAAATATAACCACGACAAGTATCAAGGCAAGCCCGAAGTGATTCATCTAAACACTGAAATTCTCCATTAATTTGCTGCACAACTAGCAATGAATCACCATAAGCCTCAACATGTTGCACCCCCATAGAAGTCAACATAATCAATCCGAATAACAAAGCTTGATATTCGGCTTGATTGTTAGTACAATGAAATTCTAACCGGCTAGACATCTCGGTCACAAGGCCACTAGGAGAAATTAAAACAATGCCAAGACCTTGACCGTTGCTGCATACCGATCCATCAAAATACAATTTCCATGGGGTAATTGTGATGTAGTTGACCTCATCGTCAAGATCTATGCTATGCTCAACAATAAAATCAGCAAGTACTTGGCTTTTGATTGCTCGCAATGGCTCAAAAACCAAATCATATTCAATTAAAGAGTACGCCCACTTGCCTAACCTCCCACTGAGGATTGGCCGATGCAATATATGCTTGATAACATCGGCCTAGCATGCTACAACACATGTACTTGACAGCAAATAATGTCTCATCTTATGGCATGCAAAGTACAGTGACAAGCATAATTTTTCAATGTGGGTGTACCCTGTCTCGGGATCAAGAAGACGACGACCAATATAAGCAACGATATACTCCTTCCCTTCATCTTCTTGAGTCATCATGGCGCCAATCACCTTCGCTTCGGCAGCAATATATAGCTTGAAAGGTACTCCTCTTCTTGGTGCACGAAGAGCCGGCGGTGATGATAGATATTTCTTTATTTTGTCAAATGCTTCTTGTTGCTTTGCCCCCCAAGCAAATTCAGATTCATCCTTTAACTTGAGTGTGGGGGTAAAAGGAATAATCTTCTCGGACAGATTAGCAATAAATCTTCTCAAGTAGTTGACCTTTCCCAAGAATTTATGCACATCTTTCTTGCACGTGGGTGGCTCAACTTTCTTGATCTTTTCAATCCTCTTGGGATCAACCTCTATGCCTTTGTCATGAATAATGAAGCCTAGAAACTTTCTAGCCGATACTCCAAAGGCACACTTGAGTGGATTCATCTTCAAACCATAGCGGCGCATCCTCTCAAAAGCAAGACGCAAATCGGCTAGTGAGATTTGTGGGCAGCCGATTTAATCACAATATCATCAATGTAAACCTCCATAATCACCCCAATTAGATCATGGAAAATCAAATTCATCGCCCTTTGATAGGTTGCACCTGCATTCTTCAACCCAAAGGTCATAACAATCCACTCAAATAAGCCAACAAACTGGGACAAATGAAAGCTGTCTTTGATGTGTCTTCTTCTGCCATAAAAATTTGACTATATCCAGCGTTACCATCAAGAAAGCTAATCATCTTATGCCCCGAAGCATCATTGATCAACATATCGGCTATAGGCATAGGGTACTCATCTTTGGGAGTGGCTCTATTTAAATCTCTGAAGTCAATACATACTCTAATCTTGCCGCTGTCCTTCTTCTCAACCGGCACAATGTTAGAGACCCATTCCGCATATTGGCATGGACGAATGAATTCCGCCTGCAACAACCTTTCGATCTCCTCCTTTATTCGGTCATGTATAGCCGAATTGAAGCGCCTCGGATATTGCTTGACAGGTTTGAAGTTCTTCTTGAGGATAAGCCGATGCTCAACAAGATCTCAGCTTAGTACCGGCATCTCAGTGTAGTTCCATGCAAAACAATCAACATATTCCTTGAGAAGCGTGATTAATTCAGTTTTGAAATCGGCTTCCAAGTTTTGATTAATAAACGTCGGCCGCGGTGTAGTACCATCCCCAATGTCAACTTGCTCCAAAGGGTCGGCCGATGTAAAACCTTGGCCCAACTTATTGAGCTCATCAAAGTCATCGATTGCTTCACAAGTATCGGTCTTTTCAGCCCGATATTGCTCTAAGCGATGCTTCAACCATTCACTATTATCCATTAAACAATTGTATTGAGCCGATTGTCAATCGGCTTGAGAGATATGGGAACAAAACAGCCCCTAGAATAATCAACATAATCATAGGCAGAGAGATCTCTACCTGATAAGCATCCAAAGGCGCCATGCCCCCCGGGCTCGGACGAATCGGCAATTGCAACTTCAGCCGATGAATCCGCATGGACAATCTCAATAGCATCGCCGACCCATTGGATGAGAAACTAGTGTAGACTGGAAGGTACACACTCATTAGCATGTATCCAATCACGCTCGAGTATCACATTGTAGCTCCCCTTGATGTCAGCAATGAAGAAAGCGGTAGCCAAGGTTTTGCTCCCGATGGTTAACTCAACGTTAGCGATCCCCTTGGCCGGACTTGGAGCATCTCCACCCACTCCTGTGATGGTCATGTTGGTCTTGATCAATTCCTCTTCCTTGATCCCAAGCTTGCGAAACAACGTGTATGGCATGACATTGACAATTGCACCGCTGTCCACTAGCATGCTGTGCACCGGAGTTCCATTGATGTGACCCCTCAAATTGAGAGGCCGAAGATGATCTACCTTGACACCCGGCTTCTTAAACACAGTGTCCTCCACTGCGAACACTAGCTCCGCTGCTAATGGTTCCTCCTCATGATGGATCACGTAGTAATCCGAAGATAGATATACCACATTGATCCGCTCCGGCGATGGCTCATAGTCCACCATCTCATCGTCTTGTTCCGCCGGAGCTTCCATACCTATAGCATTGGCAACCACAGCAGCAAACTCTTTGGGATTCTCCCCAAGATTTTCAGAAATTGCCAAAATCGGTTCCGTCACTTTGGAAGGAGCTTCAACCGATTCGACAATTTCTGGAGCAACCCTACTAGTGTCCACCGGCTTAACTGATTCTTCAATCGGTTTTGTCGGCTCATCCATTACCACCGTTTGAGCCATTTCCACTGGCTTAGCTGACTCCACAGTCGGCATAACCGGCGCCGGCTTCACAGTGCCGCCATCATCCTTCTTCGGCACGCTCCCTTGATGATTCCCAAGAGCTTGCTTCTTCAATTTCTTGGCCCGGGCGCGCTACAACTTCCGCTTTTGGGTCTTGTCCAAGTTAGGTGGGCACCACTTGGGTTGTGTATACTTTGGATCCCTTGGCGGCTTTTCTTTCCTCTCTTCTCCAGCAGCTTCCTTCATGACTTTATCTTGCGTACCTGCTGGAATTTTAGAATCAACCACAATTGGTTCGTTGTCGGCAACTACTGGAACCGACATTGAACCGATGGCGATTTGAGGTGTGGGAGCTTGCTTTGGGGCAACCTCCTTGGGCGCCTCCACCATCTTCGGAGCTTCAACCTTCTTGGGCACATAAGCTAAGTGCATGGGCGTCTTTCCCTTTCCCTGCAAAGATTGAGCGTTGGGTGGAAGTTCTTGCCTCCTTCCGCTAAAACTCGATTGTTGAGCCAATCGGTTAAAGACGGATGGATTCACTTGATATCCAGCAGCACCTCCAAACCTCTGATGCGTTGTCGTAGCATTTGGGTATGGCACCCACACACCTTGGGCACCCCATTGCGGCAAAGGCAAGACGGGTGAAGCTGGAGTAACTGGCGGTCCCCAATGAGATGGCCGTGAACGAGCAACCTGTGAATAAGAACCAGCTGAAAGAGTCATGGCCTTTTGCCTCTTGTCTTCATCTTCACGCTTAGGAGACATAGACTCTCTTTTTTTATCGACCGATTTCCCGGAATCGGCCTTTTGTTGCTTGTACTTTGTCATAAGCCGATCAAAAGTACAAAGTGGCTTCACCACAAATTTCTTAGGTTTCTGCTCTTTCGCCTTCCAAACTCCTACTTCCGGCTTGTGTGGAATGAATGTGCGGGTCACATGGATGCTAGAAGTAATGGAACTTTCAGGAGATTGTGAGCCGGTTTGACCGATTGCATCAATCGGTTTGGCCGACTTGGAAGTACCAAGACCACCATTGGTGGGAGCAGCCTTGGGTGCCTCCACCTTGCTTGATGGGTCGGCTTGGCCGACCAAAGAGGTCGGCCGGGCCGGCCATTGTCGTGCTGCCTGGATTTCATACCATCTTTGCCTTCTCAGTGCCTCCGCTGATCCAGCGGTGATTGTGAGCTTGTTCTTGCCATCTTGATCCTTCTCCACCACCACTTGATGCCCCAAATTCTTTTGAACATTCGGTGCAGGATGTGGTTCGCCGATGATGACATTCTTGCCTTTAGCTCTATCGACTTGGTTGGGACGAATCAAAATAGCCGGAGCCCCTGCCTCAATGGTGTTGGTGGGGAAGGGGTTCCGCTTGATCTCCATCTCTGCAAGACTTAATCGTCCCTCATTAAGGGCTGATTGTATCTGTCTACGGAAATAATTGCAATCATTAGTGGCATGAGAATAAGAATTATGATACTTGCAATATGCTCTCTTCTTAATCTCATATGGAGAAGGCATGGTATAATTAATTCTAATGTGTCCGATTTTCAGCAATTCATCAAAAATGCGGTCACATTTAGAAATATCAAAAGTATATTTAACTTCTTCACCCCAATTCTTTTGAATCGGTTTGAGAGAAGGGCAAGTCACTTGCTTGTTTTCTGCTGGCCACCTAATTTTAGCAGCATTGCATTCACCAGTTTCACCTTCCGAACTATCTAAAACAACATCACAAATATGCATGTTCGAACGATGAGACTTGTATGACTCGTGAGATTCTTTAAGGCGCGATTCCCAATAAACGGCCTTCTCGACGAGGTGGTTGAAATTATTAAACTGAACATTCTCAAGTTTCTCACGAATCCTAGAATGTAAACCATTAAAACAAATATCAACCAAATCTCTCTCGGAGATCATCAATTGGAAACATCGGTTCTTGATTTCCTACACCTTTTGAAGAAATCAAGCGCAAGCTCATCTCGCCCTTGACGAATCTAGTTTCTTGGACCCCGTTATAAAAGTGGTTATGAAATTTCTCTTCTAATTGGGCCCAAGAACCAATGGTGCATGCAGGTAATGAAGTAAACCAAGCAAAAGCGGTGCCAGTAAGAGATAGAGGAAAACAGCGTACTTTCGTGTAATCAAAGGCACACGCTTCACCTAGTTGAGCTAAATACATGCTTACATGCTCCATAGATGTTTTGTCATCACTACCACTAAATTTCTAAAAATCTGGCACTTTCCAACCTACAGGGGCTTTCAAGAAATCAAAGTGCATAGGGTATGGCTTGTCATAACTAGTGGTTATACACCTAACGTTTCCTCAAGAGATTTAGACAAATCTTCCCTAAACCGATTAAATGTGTCCGTGTAATCAGTAGAAGGGGTTGTCCTAGAGCTAGTTTGTTGAGGAATGGCACTAGGTGACTTCGGTGGGTCTGGGAGTATTGCGTTTCCAGCCGAAGACTTACTTGTTCGATGGGATTCGGTTCGTTTAGAACGACCCGAATCTCCAGAAAAAGTAACAATAGGCTTAGGATCAACATAATCGGCCTTACTTGTTTTGGGTGTTTTGAAGGCCGATTTGCTTTTGTTTGCCTTTGCATAAGGGGCTTGGTTCTCATAATAATTAAAAGGCATGCCATACTCATACTCTACTTCCTCAACATCCGATTCGTCTGAATCGTTTGTTTTACCTTCTAACTTATCAAACCTCTAGATCATATCATTGGTGACATTGAAAGAGGTGTGCAAACAAGATCAAGGTTGGCTAGCATATGTGAGCACTACTCCTTTGTGTCATTCATTGAGCCAACTATGATTGATGAAGCATTGAAGGATCCGGATTGGATAAATGCTATGCATGATGAGTTGAACAACTTCACAAGGAATGAAGTTTGGGAGCTTGTTGAGAGGCCAAAGAAGCACAATGTGATTGGCACCAAGTGGGTCTTCAAGAACAAGCAAGATCAAGATGGTCTAGTTGTGAGGAACAAAGCAAGACTAATAGCACAAGGTTACACTCAAGTTGAGGGTCTTGACTTTGGGGAGACATATGCACCGGTGGCAAGATTGGAGGCAATTAGAATCCTATTAGCCAATGCTTGTGCTCACAACATCAAGCTCTATCAAATGGATGTGAAGAGTGCATTTCTTAATAGATTCATCAATGAAGAAGTCTATGTTGAGCAACCTCCCGGTTTTAAAGATGACAAGAAGCCCAACCATGTCTACAAGCTCAAGAAGGCATTGTTTGGTTTAAAGCAAGCACCAAGAGCATGGTATGAAAGATTGAGAGACTTTCTCCTCTCTAAAGACTTCAAGATGGGAAAAATGGACACCACTCTCTTCACCAAGAAGATAGAAGATGACTTGTTTGTGTTGCAAATCTATGTGGATGATAACATCTTTGGGTCAACCAACCAAGAGTTTTGTGAAGAGTTTGCCAAGATGATGGCTAGTGAGTTTGAGATGTCTATGCTTGGAGAGCTAAGCTACTTCCTTGGACTTCAAATCAAGCAAATGAAGAATGGCACCTTTGTGAGTCAAGGCAAGTACATCAAGGACATGATCAAGAAGTTTGGATTGCAAGATGCTAAGGCTATTAGCACACCAATGGGAACCAATGGCGGCTTGGATATTGATGATAGTGGCAAGATGATTGAACAAAAGCTATATAGATCAATGATTGGAAGCTTGCTATATGTGACCGCTTCTAGGCCGGATGTCATGTTTAGTGTGTGCATGTGTGCAAGATTTCAAGCATCACCTAGAGAGAGTCACTTGACGGCGGCCAAGAGAGTGTTGAGATACTTGAAGGGCACTCAAGATGTTGGTCTATGGTATCCCAAGGGGTCAAGCTTTGAGTTGATTGGATACTCCGACTCCGACTATGCCGGTTGCAAGATTGATAGAAAGAGCACAAGTGGAACATGCCAAGTGCTAGGAAGATCTCTAGTCTCATGGTCTTCAAAGAAGCAAAATAGTGTGGCTCTTTCCACCGCCGAAGCCGAATACATAGGTGTGGGGAATTGTTGTGCACAATTGCTATGGATGAAAACCACCTTGAAGGACTATGGAATCAAGTTCAAGCATGTGCCTTTGTTTTGTGATAATGAAAGTGCAATCAAGATGACAAACAATCCAGTTCAACATTCAAGAACCAAGCACATTGATGTGAGGCACCGCTTCATTAGAGATCATCAACAAAAGGGTGACATTAGCATTGAAAGCATTGGCACCGAGGATCAACTAGCGGACATATTCACCAAGCCTCTTGATGAGAAAAGATATTGCAGGTTGAGGAATGAGTTGAACATACTTAGCTTCTCCAACATGGATTGATGCACCCCATATATGACATGCCTCTCCTCCAACATAGCTAGGTAAAGTTGGTTGTTCCATTCTATGCATCCTTTGCTAGTTGTGTAGATCATGAAGGCACTTGTGCATCTTGTTAGGCTCATTCATTGCAAATCAAATGAATTTGATGGATGTATGGCACCGCTATTGTTTCTATGCTTGAGTTGATCTAGTGGTGGCATATGACATGTTTGTGAGCTTGTGAACCTAGTGTTGAATCCATAGCATTTGCTCATGATGTGTATTTCAACTTGGTCAAGATAACCCTTATCTTTATGAGGTGTGAAGAAGCTTGCCCTTGGTTCAAACCGAAATACATACTCTAGGCATGTGATTTAGATTTGGCCATAGTTTGATTGACTTGTTTCTCTCATCTTATGCACCCTTGTTGGTGATTGTTGACAAAGGGGGAGAAATAAGTCACAAAGAGCAATGGAAGGGGATCAATTTTTATGATATGACCCAACCATGAGCACACAAATAGGGGGAGCAAGCTCATAGACTATTTGTTGCATTTGTATGTGCATGACATGATGATATGGAGCATTGTAAGCTAAATTCAATATTCATGCTTGTTTGGTGTATTGCTAGTGTAGAACTTGATTGGTGATATGAAGTACTAGCATGCGTAAGTGGTTTCTAGACATAGTGGTTTCTTTGATTCAAAGTATCTCTCATATAATGTTGATCTCATGAGGTATTTTGAGCTTTGATGAATGTCTAGATTCCCATGGTGCTAAGGAAGGTTTATTGTCGCACTCTGATTGGTATCATGCTTCAAAGGTCAATTCTATAAACCTTAGTACCATTTTGGTTGTGATATCTCTCCCACCAGTTCTATCTATGCATATGTGCTTGAAAATCGACCAAACATTGGATGCACATATGTAGGGGGAGCTACTACTACCAAAACCGGAATTGAAATGCTTGCCCAAACAAGATTCATGATCAAAATGTCTTGGGCAAGCAATTCAATTTCATATTGAATTAAATTTCCATATCTTTGTGAGTGTTGGTGAAGGGTTGTCATCAATTACCAAAAAGGGGGAGATTGAAGGCTCCGGTTTGGTTTTGGTAATTAACGACACTCAATGTTGCTAATGCTTTGCTCTAAGTGTGGTTAGACACATAGCAACATGATGGTGGAGATGGAGCTTGGAGATCATGGTGATGGACATGGTGGACTTGTTGCATGATCGAGCTCCGGAGAAGAGAGGAAAGGCCCGTGGAGATCAAGGCAAAGGTATACTTGATAGGGCTTTTCGGTTTGGTGATCACATTTAGGATAGATGACCGACTATCAAGAGGGGAATCCACGGTTGACTCGCGGTCCAAAATGCCTCTAAATTCGACTTTGCATGATGCATGAGAGACTAACTAGAGTGCTAACCCTTGCCGACGTGATCATGAGATGATACGCTAACTCCGGTGCTTGAGATGTGATCTACACTGCGGGAGTTGGCAACCTAAGGCAAGTGGATGGACTTGGATCGAAGACGGCGCGACGAAACGACGACGAAGTCATCTTTCTACAGCGCCGGACGCGGCTCGTGCGGGGCGCCAGACGCGCGAGGGGGCGCCGGACGCTGTCCAGTGCTGCCCTTGGCAGACCGGCCCTCGGACACGGGCGTCGGACACTGGGTCTGGTGCGCCGGACACCAGGCCATATGCCGGACACGGTCCAGTATGGTTTGGGACCGGCCGTCGGACCCGCGCGCCAGACGCTGGCGGAGGGCCCTGGACGCGCGCTGGACCGTGGCGTGGCTCAGTTGAAGATGGCACGGAGGAGGCGCCGGACATGTCCGGTGGTCCGGTGCGGACGCGTCCGACGCCATGGAGAATTCAAACAAGGGAGGCTCAACGGTCGGCGCGGCTGATGACAAAGCGGCGCCGGATGCGTCCGGCGGTGGCTGGGTGACGCATCCGGCGCAGTTGACTTGAGCGCCCGAGCTGAGCAACGGTTGGAATTTTGAGTTGGGGCTATAAATACCGCTTTGGCCGGTTGGGAGGCTCTCTCTTTCCTATTCTAACTTGCTTGCGCATCCTTTGAGCTAGAGACACTCCTCCCCACTCATCTCTTTGATTGCTTGATCATTCTTGAGAGAGATTTGAGTGAGATCAAGTGCATTGTATTGAGAGTTGCATCTAGAGGCACTTGTTCATTGAGGTGGCTGTGGATTCTTGTTACTCTTCGGTGATTCCCGTCACCGTAGACGGTTTGGAGCAGTGGGTGGTGGTGAGCTCGACTTGGTGATTGTTCGAGGCCACACCGGGCGATTGTGAGGGGTTCTTGGTCCTTCCCCGCGGGAGATTCATGAAAGGATACTCTAGTTGGTTGCTCGTGGCTTGTGGATCCTTGTCTTGTGTGGAGATTGCTGCTCCCGGTAGCGGTCTTTGGCATAGAGCCAATTGAGCGGGCAACTCACCAAGCAAGTGTATCGCCACAACGAGGACTAGCTTGCCGGGAAGCAAGTGAACCTCGGTAAAAAATCGTGTGTCGATTTGTGATTGTCAAGGCTTCGACCTCCTTGTGCTTGTTCATAGGTGATTGGTTTCTACGCCGGTGATTGGCCGTCCTCATCTCTACGCGGCAGTATAAACTTTCATCCCCTCTCGTGCATTACATTCCTAGACTTGCTTGTGGTTTGCCGAGAGCCTTAATTATGTAGTGCTATCTCGAGCTTTACTTTGTGCAAAGTAGAATGGCTTTGTGGTTCACTGTGGAGGTATAAACTCCATATACCCTCACGGCCTAGTTTGGGCCGACATGCTATCACCAGGCTGGCCCATCAAGCTTCAAGACCGATCGGCTCAGGCTGGTCGGACGGCCTAAAAACAGCAAGAATATCGAAGACCGACAAGGAGGACAAGACCTAGCTGAGATAGGAAAGTTTAGACTTGTAAAGTATATAAACTTAGTACCAGATAGGCTAGTTCCGACTTGTAACCTTGCTCCCCGCGATATATAAGGAGAGCAAGGACCCCCCATGCCGGAAGAGAGAATCTAGCATAACGCACAGACTCATACATCTACATCATAATCGAAACAGAGAGCAGGACTAGGGTTTTACACATCTTTGCGGCCTGAACCTGGGTAAACCTCGTGTGATTGCTCCCTGTTTACGTCTTGCTCGCAATCTCGTGCGCCTTCCGCCAATCCATTACCGGTCAGGGCATACCCCTGGTCGGACTATCGCCGATATTTCGTCGACAGTGGCGCGCCAGGTAGGGGGTGCGCACCGAGATTTTACGTCGATCAAGATGGTTTCTTTCCCGGCTTCCATGACTTTCGAAGCCGGCCTCACCTTCACCATTGGGACGATGACCTGGACAACCGCTCCAGACACCTCATACATCGAGAGTCCGCCCTCGATCCTAGCTCCACAAAGCAATGAAGGTACAAATCCTTTGCCTCCTCGGTACGAGGCATCATCATCAAAGCTCGAGTTATCAGAACTCCAGCCTTTTCTTCTAGGCACCAATCAACCACCAGACGAAAATTGGGCCGATCTGTTCGAAGCAACTCATGATCAACAGGATAGGCTCATGGAGTTTTTGCTCAGTTTGGATCTATCCAGATTGAATCAAAGCAAGAATCACCTACTATCCTTCAACAGACCGAGTGCCAATAAAACGCCCAACAAAAATCATCGGATCGCAAGATCCTAGATCCAAGGGTTGTATCACCGTTCCCGTACGGGTTGCCAAACACCGCCGACCTATTCAACCACCAACTTTTAGCAGATTACCTCAAAGGCTACAACCGAATCCCTGATCCGCGTCCAGATATGATCGGCTACGCCTTCGACGCACCCGCAGGACATATCGTCAACCATGTGCGCCTCGAAGAAAGTCACGGACGACCAATCTCCAAAGAAAACATGTGACGTTACTCCAGACACGCCCAGACTCGACGATTACTACAATATCTTAGAACTCTCGGGATCTGCCCATACGATGGTCTACTCCAACAACGAAGAAGAGGTACACCCGCAAATAACGGCACCAAGCGTATCGACACTACTCCAGATCTACAACTTACCGTGTTCCGACCCGGAGGAACATGAGGAAATTCAGTCGGAAATCCATAACCCGGCCAAATCCGCTCAAGAATTACAGCAATTCCCATCTTTCCCTCCCGGCTTAGGGAACGCGGTATGTCATGTTAGTGACAACGAGGTCACCATCAATGGAGAAACCGACGAACAAAGGCAACAGCGAGAGGGTCGAAACGCAGCCCGGGAACAACGGAGACAAAACGAAGCCGCAATCCAGCGGTGCCGACCAAGATCGTATGGTCGGACGACGCGGGGTTTTCGGCGAAATCTCGCGATGATTTTGACCTTGTAAACGAAAGACAAGTTCACACAACCCCAAGTGCTAATCTGGCAGTTGCTATTGACCGCCTCAAGACGGCCAATATTCCTCAAACTCCCCAAATTGAGGAAGCGATTGATTTTCTAATAGCCGCTAAAGCTCAAGTGAACCATATGAGAGAACAAGCGCGCTCAGCCGCATCTCTCAGAAGCCACCGGCCGCGTAGTTTCTTTAGCAATCAAATCCCAGACTCTAGAGAGGGAGGTGCTAACAACATCAACTACGAAGACGATGGAGAGAGTTGTGGGAATTTTCCTCACAACAGATTTCACCAGAGACACAATGATAGAAGACAGATCAACCACAGAGACAACAGAGATTATGGTCAACCCTTCAATCACCATCATGATGAACAATATGACGACAATGACCTCCGAGCAGTCATCAACAACCGATACCGAGCTCGCATGGATGCCTCAGGGCCAAAGCCTTATTCGGCTACCCTGCGAGAGGTAGTCTGGCCCAAAAGTTTCAGGATACCAGACATCAAAACATACGATGGCAAGGTCGACCCAGAGCATTGGATCCTCTTATACGAAGTAGCCGTACGAGCAGCAGGAGGGGATGAACACGTCATGGCCAATTACCTCCCTATCGTACTCGACAGTGGGCCGAATAATTGGTTATTACGACAACGAGAGGGGTCGATTCACAGCTGGCCTCAACTGCGACATCTCTTCATCGAGAACTACAGAATAACATGCCAGCAACCTGGCACTAAGTACGATCTAGCAAAGATCGTCAATTACCCGAATGAACCACTATGTCACTACATACGACGCTTCTCAGAAGTCTGGACAACAATTCCAGACATATCAGCAGTCGAAGTCGTGTCCCTTTTCGTACAGGGATTACGACAACCCGGAAATATTGATCTACAAAAAGAACTTTTGAGAAGACAACCCACTACAACCGACGAGATGTTCAGAATAGCCCGTGAATTCGCTCGCGTTGACGATGCCATGCAACAATTACCCGAAACCGGACAAGGATACAGAAACTTCAGAAGAAACGATGACAGAGAAAGAGATTTTCAACGCAAAGACATGCGCAGAAACGACAGACGTGACAATAACCGTCAAAAAGGTCAGCCAACAAAAGCAATGACACAAAGAAGATCGAGCTCATCCCCGGAGATAAGGAGAAAACTGCTCTTATAGGAGCCAATTTAGGCGATAAATAGGAAGACGCGCTCGTCAATTCCTACGGGACAACATAAGCATATTTGCTTGGAAACCGCGAGACATGCCGGGCGTCCCAAGGGAAAAGGCCGAGCACTTCCTTAATGTCTCGAAACCGCCAAACCAATCAAACAAAGATTACGACGGTTTGCTCGCGACGGGAAGGAGGTGATTAGGGTAGAAGTGTTAAAGCTATTAGCATTTGGTTTTATAAAAGAAGTGTATCATCTTTTGGCTATCCAATCCAGTTCTTGTACAAAAGAAAAATGGTGAATGGAGAATGTGTGTTGATTATACCGATCTCAACAAACACGCCCTAAAGACCCTTCAAACTACCTCGCATCGACGAAGTAGTTGACTCAACCGCAGCCGCGAACTGTTGTCCTTTTTAGATTGCTATTCGGGGTATCACCAAATAGCCCTAGCAACTCACGATCAAATAAAAACATCATTCATCACGCCTTTCGGCGCATACGCTATACGACCATGTCGTTTGGCCTCAAAAATGCTGGTGCAACATACCAACGCTATCCAAGAGTGTCTCCAAAAAGAAATTTCGACCGGTGGTCGAAGCATACGTAGACGACGTAGTCGTAAAAACAAAAGGAGAGCGGATCCTTAGTTTCAAACCTAGAGCGAACCTTCGTCGCTTTAAACAAATTTCAGTGGAAATTAAACCCACAGAAATGCATATTCGGAGTACCATCAGGGATACTACTCGGCAACGTAGTTAGCCAAGACGGCATTAAACCAAACCCCAAAAAAGTTAATGCAGTTTTAAAAATGACGCAACCCAAAGGTATAAAAGATATCCGGAAACTTCTTTTGGATGCATGGCGGCTTTAAGCCGCTTCATATCAAGACTTGGCGAAAAAGGCCTCCCCTTTTTCAAACTATTAAAGGCCAAGCAAAAATTTGAATGGACAAGCGAAGCAGACAAAGCCTTCTTCGAACTTAAGACATATTTAACATCGCCACCAGTGCTAACAACACCTAAAGATGACGAAGAATTATTGCTATACATTGCGGCTACCGATCGAGTGGTCAGCACAGTAATAGTCGTCGAAAGACAAGAAGAGGGACATACATATGGCGTACAAAGACCAGTCTACTACATCGGCGAAGTACTAAACGACTCGAAACGAGAGATACCCACACGTACAAAAACTTTTGTACGGGATCCTAATAATGAAACGAAAGTCAGCTGCTACACTACTTTGACACATATCCGATCACAATAGTAACGAGAACATCTTTGTTGGCGACATTCTTCGCAATAAAGACGCCGGTGGTCGGATCGTCAAATGGGCAATAGAGCTCAGCCCATACACCCTAAAATTTCAAAGCCGTACAACCATCAAATCCCAAGCCTTGGTTGATTTCCTAGTAGAATGGACGGACATGTCCCTACCACCATTTCAAAACGAAGCCGAACGATGGGAAATGTTCTTCGATGGCTCCCTTAAAATAAAAGGAGCAGGAGCAGGCGTCGTGTTCAAAGCACCAAGCGGTGATACCCTAAGATACGTGCTGCGTATCCATTTCAAAGCTTCAAATAACGCGGCCGAATACGAAGCTGCACTTCACGGCCTCAAGATAGCCATAGAATTGGGTATAAAAAGGCTCCTCGTCTTTGGAGACTCTAATTTAGTTGTCCAGCAAATCAACAAAGAATGGGACTGCACTAATGAAAAAATGGAGGCATACGTAGCAGAGATAAGGAAGCTAGAAAATAAATTCTATGGCTTGGAATTCACCTATATACCAAGAGAAAAGAACAAACTTGCGGACCAATTATCTAAATTGGGATCCGATAGAGCAAAAATGCCACCCGACGTATTTGTTCAAGATCTACTATTACCTTCTGTCACACAGGAGGTAGCACAGGAACCACCACAAAAAGAAACAGATCCATCAGACGGCAAAACCAAAACAGATAATATTCAGCAAAGCATACTGCTGGCCCACCTCCGACCAGCAGCAAACAGTATCATTGCTGCAATCCGAGGTATTAAAGCACCTTTCGAATAAGTGCTCCAAGTAACAAGATCGGGCAAAAAATCTATAGATAACTCCAAAGTTATTTATCCAAAGAAAAGAAAGCGACAAGATCCCTCAACTACAAAGGGATGTAACGAGCAAATACCATCAGTGGAACCTTTGGAACAAACAAAGGAGACAAAGCCAGACTGGAGAATTCCCTTTATTCGGTATCTCATTAACAAGGACACACCGACAGATAAAACAGAAAAACAGCGTCTCATAAGACGCAGTAAACATTATGTCCTAGTCGATGGGCAACTTATGCGCAAAAATGCAAGCGCTGAAGTCTTGCAAAAATGCATTTCTTTCGAAGAAGGAGCAGAACTACTACTACGTATTCATGAAGGGATGTGTGGAAATCATGCAGCATCAAAAACACTGGTCGGAAAGGTATTCCGAGCAGGTTTTTACTGGCCAACCGCACTAGCCGATGCTAAGAAACTAGTTCAGCATTGTAAAGGTTGCCAATTCTTCGCTAAACAAATTCATGTCCCTGCACATGAGCTTCAAACAATACCAGCCGCATGGCCCTTTTCATGCTGGGGACTAGATATGATAGGACCATTCAAAAAAGCCCCGGGCGGCTATCAATTTGTCTATGTACTTATAGACAAATTTTCAAAATGGATAGAATATAAGCCCTTAGTCAAGGCAAATGCTCAAAAGGCTGTCGAATTCCTAACAGACGTCGTACATCGTTTCGGCGTACCCAACACCATTATAACAGATTTGGGATCCACATTCACAGGTGGTGAATTTTGGGATTTTTGCGAAGACTTAGGAACAAAAGTAAAATACGTATCAGTGGCTCACCCTCGAGCCAATGGTCAAGTAGAAAGAGCAAATGGGATGATCATAGACGCCCTACGAAAAAGGCTATACCGAGACAACGATACCCATCCAGGAAGATGGTATCATGAATTACCTGCTGTGATATGGGGACTTCGAACTCAACCAAGCAGAAATACCGGCGTCTCGCCTTATTTCATGATATTTGGTGCTGAAGCAGTTTTACCAGATGAAGTGGCATTTGGCTCACCAAGAACAAAAAACTATGACGAGGAAGCCACAAATGAAGTCAGAAAAACTATCATCGATTCAGGAGAAGAGCGCAACTTGGAAACACTCCCAAGAACGGCTAAATATCTAGCGTCTCTACGGCGCTATTACAACAGGAATGTAAAAGAAAGACAGTTTGTGGTCGGAGACCTCGTCCTCAAAAGAATTCAGAAAACAGACGACCTCCACAAATTGTCATCTCATTGGGAAGGACCTTTCCTAGTCAAAGCAGTCACAAGACCAACGACTTATAAACTGTGTACTCTAGACGATCCACCTGGAGATTTGCCAAACTCTTGGCACATAGAACACTTAATTAAATTCTATGCCTAGCACACAAGGCAATTGTAATTGTTCCTAGACATGCAACAAAAGTACTACCATTTGTATCAAAGAACACCGAGATATTGTTACAAAACGGTGCAAAGCACCACGAGTTTAATACCACAAATTAATTTCAAGTTATTGTTCAGGCACAAGATCTATCTTGTCGGCGATAACACGGCGGTACCCTTGACAAGCATTTTGCAAGTCTCGAGCTTTTACGGAGAAGTATCTGCGGGCCTCCCGGACTCCAAGCGCTTGAAATCTGCCGAGGAAAGTGAGATTGTGCAAGAGCTAGAACACTTGACGCAACAAAGCGACTCCCCTTCCCCGACAAACTCCTTGAGCAAACGCCATGAACGGCGACCGATCCACAACAAATTCGGGAACGAGAAGGGGATTTGCCGGCCTCACTTCACCCCGCGCAAGTACAAAGCCAAACGAGAGGTTGCAATCCATCCGCCATGGACAAGTAGCGCTGTCGTTCTTGGTTATCATCTTTTAGCACACCGAATTGTGTCATATGACGCTCATGCGTTTCTACATAAGCACAACTTATAAGATACGATAAGAGCCAAACAACAACAAGATAATAAAAAAGGAGAAAACGCACCTCGTGCCTCCTTTTCCAAGCGCTCAATCTGTACGAGCTTTCTTCTCCGCTCCGGTCGGATGAGCAATTTCGGTGACTTTCGGGGCTTTTTCACTCTCCAAATCTACAAAGTACACAATCGAATCTTGACATATTCTGTCAAAACCATAGGTAACAAGAATGAGTAAAACAAACCTGTTTTGCTCCGAAGGGCCGCAACTTTTTCAACGGGAATCTTTCTCAAGTTCCCAAAGCTTTTCACGACCTTCGTGAACACGGATCTGCCGCTCCAAATCTTCATTTTGCTTCCGCAAAAGACCGTTTTCACACATGGTCGGTTTGAAGCTGCTCTATGCGAGAGACGACGCTTTTCGTAATATCTTCAATCACCTGCAAAAAGGATCCTTCACAACATGAGAATGGGCAAAATAAAAAAAAAGCCACTAAGACAAGTACTAACCTTAATACGAGCCCGAAGATCGGCAAACACTTGCTCAAAACCCTCGAAATGGCACCCCGGTAACATTTTCAAAAATGTGCCATTCACCATTGTCATCGACGAGCTACATAGCTACGGCTACCGGGAATATGGGCACC
The DNA here is from genome assembly GCA_018135685.1 of Themeda triandra. NCBI lineage: Eukaryota > Viridiplantae > Streptophyta > Magnoliopsida > Poales > Poaceae > Themeda > Themeda triandra. The sequence goes on from JAENPR010000251.1 coordinate 742,321, forward strand.
GGAAGAAGTTCCCCCCGACCTCTTCCATTATCTCGGGGCGTCTCTGTCGATGCTTTGGGTCTAAAACTACCCAAGCGCATATTCAGATATTGATCACCTTCAGCAGATGAGGCCAGGAAAGAATCTAGCGCTAAACCTGGCAAAGACGGTTGAGCATCCTCAGAGGAGGCCATAATGTTGATATCCGCAGTGACCACTACGGGTTCGGCAACGACATTTGCAAGAACTATCCTGGATCCTCAACGGCATCGGCGGCAGGTGGCACAACCGGGAATAGTTTCTTGATCCATGACTACATTGGCGCGGGTGTTACAACTTCGGGAATAGCTTCTTGGCTCACCAAAGCAGTTCCGGCTTCCACCAAGGGCTCCTGCCCAAATCTTCAACAATAGGAGTCTGGCAACAACAAATTTTTTCACAATAATCAAGAGAATTCAAGGTATAGCAAAGATACGAGGCCAAGAAGTTCATATACTTATAGTTCGGATTGCTCAAAGTGAAGGTTGAACCAATCGGCATATCGGTCTCCGCGTTACGAGCAGTAGAAGACCCAATAACAACATCGGCCTCGGTATCACGAGGCAATACAAACAGCAGAGGCATTCGATCTTCTAAACCCTCGGCCAAACTACCGGTGACCATCATCACCAAAAGCCCGGTCCTAATAATTGGCATAATAGGTTGATTCCCGGAATCAACGCCAATTGAGGAGGTACACGGGGAGGAGTTCAACTCCGACCACCACTCCTTCGATGACGCAAACGCTTGCGTCGAGCAAATTCAGCAATGGACAATTTATCTTCGAGAATCGAGTTCGAGAATCGATGACTCCACAACTGACGATAACGGCGTTTTGACCACTAGAAGCACAAGGTGAGGCGATAGAGAACCCCTGTCGAGAACACCGAACGTTTCTTTTTCTTCTCATACACAACCTTCCGCTTTCCAGTGAGCTTTAGATTGATCATCAACGAGGCTGCGGCGTCATCATCGGCTTCCATTCTGTCAATTCCCCGATCAAATCCGGTCTTATTGGTATTGCAAAGCTTCTCCGAGCGGAAGATCATCAAGAGGGACGCGAGACACATAAATATGATGACCCTATACATATAACCGAATTTAGCATCAAAACAATCAAACCGGCAAAGCACGGAAATAAGAGGATAAAAAATAAAGAAACATACCGGGGAGGTGGTTGTCTCCAATCAAATGGCCTTCTTACGGGCTTAGGGATATGAGTATCATCCCTCGTTTAAACATCTTCATGAGCCTCAAAGAGATATCATCGCAGAAATTTGCTCAGGAGTCTCACGAAGGGTCGTCCTCTCCACGATATTCCCAAAGAAAGTTGAACCTCTCCTTAAGAGGCCGAATACGGCGAGAGATAAAAACATTTTGCCAGTAAAACCATTCGGACCCTTTAAGTTCATCATCGCCGAATTTCATTCACTTCAATCATCTCGGTAGTGTTTGGCTTATCCGGCCCAGAAGTGATTGGGTTCAGGAATTTGAGTAATATCACAAGGAACGGGCCTTCCCTGTTCATTGTCATTTACATAGAACCATTTCTTGAACCAATCCTTCACATTATCGGTGTGTGTATGCGATAACCGGCGCGACCGCATCCCCGTCACGGAGCGAAATGTAACATGCCCAGCTCTTTGGACTGCCACCCAAATTCCCTCTCCTCTTCAACTCATAAAAATGTCAGAAGACATTGAAATTTGGGGGAATGGCAAGATACAACTCACAATACGCAACAAAAAGAAGCGATTGTCATAATAGAGTTCGATTTGGAGATTGCAGATTGATATCTTCCAAAGGATGCGAGAGTCCTACCAAAAAAGTATGGATCGAGAATACCCAAACCCCCGATAAAATAATCTTCAAATACAACTATTTCACCATCATAGGGACGGGGAACGCCTCACCTCGTGGCGGCACACGCCACACTCCAAGAGCCGCCGGCGGAATCATACCGCCATCCGCCAAAGCATGCGAGACGCCGCCGTCGATTGAGTGGGTGACCACATGAGCTTCATTTGCTTCTCATATTCCTTCGCTCCTTCTTCTCCTTCCTCTTCTCTGTTGCAGATTGACGCTTCTTCCCCATGATCTTCGGGCGGAAGGATGCGGTTGTTTCGGACTAACCCTAGACACGGAGCACGGGAGCAGAAGGAACCGGTTGCAAAAACGGCAGGCAAAATGAGAGCGAATAGTCCAAATGACGGCGGCACCGAAGTTTTTAACCACACTAGGGTTTTTACCCTTAATGGGCCGGAAAGCTGGGCCGCCTCCCGAAAAAAGGTTTTTTGGTCGGTTCCCTCTCTCCATTTAAATTCATTTCTTTTTACGAGACGCACAGCTTACCGGATAACGAAAGCTGGCCCGGTAAGCAAAGCTGCGATGGCCATTTAAGTACGTCTTCTAGCTATAGTCTTAAAAACGGCCTCGCTAAAAAGGCGGGTTCACGGCAAAGTTTGTTCCAACCCAGCTTGTAACAAAGTTACAGTATAACGATATAGCATCCATATTTCAACCCACACAATCCGACAATTTGTGAGCTGGGATTTTTGCCAATGATACCGGTTATTCGGCACACAAATAGCTAAGCTATTTCATGGGTTTAGATTCAAAACCATGGTCTCACGGCCACGGCTGGGACCGAGTTAAGTAGCAAAGCTGCCTTAACTTAATCATGACAAAGTCATGGCATGGTTCAAACCGACCAGCCCAAATGAAATTTGGCTGCTCGGTCTCACTCAAAGAGTGGTCGGAAACACATAAAGCACGATATAATTGTCTTCTTTTTTAGACCACGACATAACGTGTTCCACCTCATCTCGGGCTCGGGGACTACGTGGGCCCACGTCACGAGAGGTGACATGAGCTAGATCCTTCTTTTAGAGCTTGCCGCAACATATACTATCTTACGGCAACCTCGGGGACTACGTGGGCCCACGTCATTTGCATGACTCGGCTGAATCTTTCTCTTTACAAAGAAGTTTAGTTCAAAACTAAGCTAAGGCAACAACCAATCACGACAGATAACATGTGATGGCGAGGCATCACATACTAACGTGGGCCCACGTCTCAGCATTTGGGACCCTTTTTCTTTTTTCTTTTCGGGAGCATCATAAATCTTTCGGTCAAAACCGAAAACGTCAACCAAGTGTAAGCAAAGTGTGGTCGGAAGCATTAGACGGTCCTCCGGCCTGCTCGGACCACATGTCGAACGTGTGTCCGACCACCCTTTCTCACTCAACCAAGCAAGACGGTGTTTTTTCCTCAAGATCCATGATGCTCGGGGACTAACTGTGGAGGTATAAACTCCATATACCCTCACGGCCTAGTTTGGGCCGACATGCTATCACCAGGCCGGCCCATCAAGCTTCAAGACCGATCGGCTCAGGCTGGTCGGACCCCTAAAACGAGGCAAGAATATCGAAGACCGACAAGGAGGACAAGGCCTAGGCGAGATAGGAAAGTTTAGACTTGTAAAGTATATAAACTTAGTACCGAGATAGGCTAGTTTCGACTTGTAACCTTGCTCCCCGCGATATATAAGGAGAGCAAGGACCCCCATGCCGGAAGAGAGAATCTGGCATAACGCACAGACTCATACATCTACATCATAATCGAAACAGAGAGCAGGACTAGGGTTTTACGCATCTTTGCGGCCTGAACCTGGGTAAACCTCGTGTGATTGCTCCCTGTTTACGTCTTGCTCGCAATCTCATGCGCCTTCCGCCAATCCATTACCGGTCAGGGCATACCCCTGGTCGGACTATCGCCGATATTTCGTCGACATTCACCGTGAGCCTTAATTGTGTAGCGCTATCACGGTTGTTGTTGTGTGCTTGTTGAGTAGCCTATCATCTTGTTAGGGTGGCTTGCATAGAGTAGTCGAAGCTTTAGCTTTGCATATTTGCCGCCTAGTTGTCTAACAAGTGGTTTAGTGTTTTGCTAGAAATTTTATTAGGCTATTCACACCCCCCTCTAGCCACTTAGACCTTTCAGGGGTATATCTTATGTCTATTGGATTATTCCGCAAGCGCACAGAATACACCGCTGTAGCACTTCACCGAGGATGAGTATTCCAAGGTATCGTTATTTGTTTTATCCCAAGGGAAAGCCGAGCTAGGACTGTCTAACAGGAGAGAGGTGACATCCTTATGTTTACTATAACTCAGGTCCAACTAGTGTTATAGGGGGGTAAGTGATAGATAGGATAAATGATAATAATATGAGGTGTAAATCCTAATCTAAGGTAACTGGTAGTGTTAGCTAGGTGGGAGGACAAGGAGTGAGTATAGGACTTCTATGATAACTAACTTCACTAGGGTGGACTCAATCCTAATAGATAGATGACGAAGCTAGACTGACCCTAACTACTTGTGTGAGGGAAGGAAACGAGAGAGTAGGAGACAGAACCCCTACTCAAGCGAGACCAAACTTATGTACGCCCTACACTTAGAAACTAGCCCCTATGTGGTGAAAATTGTTGGCGGTCCTTAACTCATTTCTAACCCCGCCAACATTAGCCTAGGCAACACCAAATTTCACCTAGAATAGGGCTCTACTCTAACTATTTCCATAGTGTGGCGAGAATTCTTGTTTTGCGGGACATCACCGAAATACACACAAAATGGGCCAAGACATGAAGAAAAACACCCATGAAGAAATACTTTTTATTTTGGGCCCAAGCAAAACAAAGGAATGCGGGAGAGAGGGGCCCAGTACCCGGACAAACCAGAGCCTGAGACGTTAAAGGAGAACTAAGTAAAACTATGTCAAAATGAACCCAACTCACAAAAGCACCAGCATGGTTCAACTCAGGAGGCCGAGGAGAGCACGTGGGACAAATTTGGGCCGGTTTGGCTCTGGACCAGGTGCGGGCGCGCCTCGTGCTTGCGCTGGCGCTGTCCGAGCCCGCTCTGGCCTAGTTTTGTCCTGTAGCTCCATCCTGACAGCCCAAGGCCAATGACGTTGGTGCTTCTGGTATGGAAGGTCTGAAACCGCCTATGGAGGTCGGTTTTGGCCCTTCCATTTGGGGATGGCATATTTCCAAAGAGCCCCCTCTTTTCCACCTATAAAAGGAGGCCTCCTCCTCCTCATTCAGGACACATTCTACACAATGTAGAACAATTCATTCTTCATTTTTAGTCTCACTCTTCACCACACCTCCACTCTACAAGTGTACAATAGAGAGAGTAGAGCCACTCTACCTAGCCTAGCTAGAATAGAAGTAAGGAGTGAGAGAGGAGCAAGAGTAGAGCATCTCTTGAAGAGAGCTCTCGGGAAGCTAGTCTTCCATGAGGCGGAGTGCCGGACTCGTCGGCTCCCTCCTCGCTTGTACCTCTACGGCGTCTTGCTGCTTGAAGTAAGACATCGTGTTTATCTTTCGGTAATACCTTTGAGTAAGTTATTCTTGCTTGTTATCTTCTTACGGGTTCGTCGTTCATCCCCGTGATGGAAGCTCTAGTAAGAGGACCCCTGATAGAGACGGGAGCTCCTGGCCACCGCTAGAGTTGTAGCAACTGGCATAGACGTGGTGTCTAGGCTAGAACCTACCTTCGTTTGCTTCGTAGCCCATGGTTGAGGTGGTAGGTGGCAGGTGGTGACAGCCCTTTTCGTCCCTTGTAATCCCCCACGTCCGGTTATGACGTAGAGCCGCAGGCCAGCATCACCTGGCAGACCAGGTGCGATCCGACGCCCGAAGTAAGGAGTATAGCAACGAGTTTAGCCACGTCTTAGGTCTTTTACCTTTAGAAAACCCCACTACCTAAGCTATCCTACTCCATCTCTGGGCAACCTCTGCTTAGAATTAACTCACAAGCCGTTCTTCGTGAAAGAAATACGATACCCGATTACTCACCGGGTGAAGTGCTATAACGGTGATTTCCGTGCGCTTGCGGATTTGGCTGCATATGCTAAGAAGCGCCAACAGAAATCCCTAATGCCGAGCCCGATCTGTCACTTCAGGCCAGTGCTGCCCACAATCGTTCCGTCGAGACTAGTGGTCACCAACGATAAGACTAAGTATGAACACCACGTTCACACTTCTTCTTATGACTCGTACTAATGATCAAATTAGCTTGAGCTCCTATGCAAGATAGGACGTTGATCTACACACAAGGAATTGGTCTAGGGACCAATCTATCTAAGACAACTGCACTACTAAGACTTCATACACTACAAGGCTATAAGGACTATACACTTGTACTAAGTAAGTACTGAAAGTAAATACTGAGCAAAGTAAAGAAAGAATAATATATTAAAATAAGTACTGAAGGAAAGATACAAGAGCTATACTGGACTCTTTAGAAGCTCCAAAGACCTCGAGCAAGCTCGACTCGACTCTAACTCCCACTCTAGACTAACTACTACTCTTGATCTCCTACTAAGATATAGTGTAACTACTGATACTGGAGATTCAGAGATGATTACAAGTGTGAACTCAGCCTCTACTTATATGGGGAGGTGGAGTAGGGGCTACTCTAGTGCCACATCAGCGATCCGCATGATGTCCCTTCTTGGCCTTTGGATCAAATCGACCTCCAAACCTCCTTAATCTGGATGTTTGGGATCAAACCAGCACGTGCACAATGTGGAGAAGTTGGTGGGAGCCAACCGACTTCGATTGGCCACCAGGTGGGGGTTGGCCGACCCCCCTATGGTAGGTGGGACCAGCCAAAGTTGGTTGGCTAGTGTCCCCACCTGTCATAGACCTTGGTTCACCATGTCGGTTCTTCTGACATGTAGTCCCATGGATCCGTGTGCTCTTGATTTACACCGTTGAGAGAAAGCACACATTGATCTGATGGCTGAGAATTGCTCCTGGGAGGTTGCCTTGGATCGTGCCTGTGTGGCACCAGTTGGATGCCACATAGGGGGATCGGCCGATCCCCCTCTATGGGCCCAATCCTATTGAGTTTTGTGTCATTTTACACTCCCTTCAAATCACAAGCTAAGAGTACAAGTGGAACTAGTTATTGATAAAATATGTTCATGAATGTTTAATCTTCCTTGCAACCGAGGCATGTTGACGGTGTTTTAATGGTGTAAAAACATGCTATAATTACTGTCAACAAGATCCCCTAAGCTTAACCTTTGCTCGTATGAAGGTGCACGTATGAAGAACGTTGAGCTTTTGCAGCTCCTCAGGGCTCAACATGAGCCCACTCTTAGGATCATACACCCTTGCGGGAGGTACCGTGTGATGGTACTCCTCGGCCTCCTCTTGCGGTGGGTGGCTTTCCTCGTTGTAGCGTTGAGGGCTACGAGAGAAGCTCTCACCCTTGGACAGCCCAAGCCGTTGAAGGAACCGCTTCTTCATCTTGGCTGCAGGGGTGAGCCTAACCAAGCTTCTACTACTACTATGCAGGGATGTAGCTAAATATTTTTGGGTTTTTATTTTTGTGAATGCCAAGCTAACTAATCTTGAGAAAGCACTTGCAACAAAGGGAAGGAAGAAGAGGGCTTGTGAGCTTGGAAGGATTCTGATGGTTTGAGGTGTGGAATGAGCTCACATTGCCCTGGTATTTATAGGGGGAGAAGGGCACCAGGTGAGACCCAACTACAGGGATCGGCCGATCCGTCCCCTATGGGGTTTGAATTTGAATTTTGCTTTAGACAGGGAATCTTGCTTTGTAGAGACAAACCATGATTGAAATTTTCCGAAATTGTCCAAAGTGGGTGTCGGCCGACACCCACCCTGGGGCTTTTCAGCCTCAGCTTTTGTGTCATCAGTTGTCTGACAAAGCAGGTTCTGAATGTGGGACAAATATTACTGTTGTTTTTCAGAGATACCCTTGCCTAGTGTTTGGTGAAAGATAAAAGTTGTTTGGCTAAAGAGGGGACATGTCATAAGATGATGACGGCCTGTGAATAGTAGTGGTCCAAAAGCAAAAGAAGGAATCTATGCTTAAAGTGATGACTAGTGGACCACTGCTTTTCAGATTCTGACTACATTGGGATGCTGTGTATTTGTGTGTAGTAAATGGGAGAACGGGGGTGCAGAGGGGGACAAGGTGGGTGTCGGCCGACACCCACTTGAGCTCCCTCGGGAGCATCCAAGTGCGATCTCGAATCGAGCATCCGGCCAAACAGGCGGCGGAAAGAATGGCTGTGGGCCCAATAGGGGTCGGCCGACACCCCTATTGGAGGTCCTACAACTCAGATTTTTCTTGAAGGCTACTCTCAAGATTTTATTCACTATGACTAAATTATTTTATTAAAATGAAATATGCAAAACTAAAGTCTAAATATGCAAGATTAAAAAGTAAACATGTAGTTGGAAATGCAAAAAATTAAAATGCAGAAATTAAACATGAGATAACTACTGACATACCTTATCAGCGAGGGCTCCATGTTTTAGGTCCGTAGAGCAGGGACCTCTCCGTCGGGTTCATTCGTCGGATGCGTAGGTTGGTCCCGGAGATGGGGACCGTGACTGCACCTCCTTCTCCCACCATACTTGCTTGATCTCAGCTTGTGGCTCGGCGGGTTCTTCTTTTGCTTCGGCCTTTTTGGCCAACTCGCCCTTCTTCTTGTTCTTCCTTTGGCGGTACCTGTGGCAAGATTTCTGGGGTGCCTGTTCCTTCACCTGCATGTTAGCTTTAAAGCCATTGAAGGGAACTCTAATCCTCCATCCCTTGAACTACATGTGGATCTGGGTGGCCCCCATGTAAATGGTGGCATCCACTGTGTTCAGGAATGGTCGTCCCAGGATGAGCGGGACGTCGGTGTTGGCCCCCATGTCCAACATAAGGAAGTCAACCGGGACGTACTCATCCTTGACTCTGATCAAGATATCCCATGCCAATCCCTCGGGGAACTGGATTTTCTGATCCGCCATCTGCAAACGAACAAATGTGGGGTGCAAAGGACCCCCTAGCAGATTATCATACATTACCTTGGAGATGATGTTGACACCGGATCCAAGGTTGCAAAAGGCGTTGTCGAAGATCTGTGGTCCAATCTGGCAAGTGATGGTCAGTAGGCCAGGGTCCTCTTTCTTTGGGATGAACGGTGAATCCGCAAGGTTGGCCCAGAGGGAGCAAGACTGAGGCTTACCGAACCTCATATTTACCAGCCTGACACCCTCAATAGGGTCGTCAAGCTTCCTAGGAATCTTACCTTGCTTAAAGGACGGGACTGCTGCTGCTAATTGAGCTAATTGGGTTTCTAGCATTTTATTAAAGCTCAATTGATTTTTCATAGCAGAATTAAAGCTATCCAATTTTTCACTAAGATTTTCATGAATCTTATCATTAGCCATCATTTTCTTATTAATACTTTCGTTAATTTTAGATTGGCCTAAGACAAGATCTCTTAAAGAAGGTTGGTTACCATAATTGTTATTGAAATTATTGCTGTAACCATTACCTTAGCCTTGGTAGAAGGGGTGCGAGTTCCATCCTTGTTGTTGCTGTTGTGGGGGCCAGTACCCATTGTTGTTGTGGTTGTTTTTGTTGATGAAGCTCACTTCCTCCTTCGTCTCGGGGCAATTGTTGTCCGAGTGGTCTTCTACTCTGCACACCTCGCACCATGGTTCAGCCTCGACGGCTCGTGCGGTGGAGTAGGGCTAGATGGCCTCCTGTTCCTTCTTGGAACTTTCCTCAACTTTCTTCCTGAGGAGGTCCATCTTGGCACAGAGCATGTCCACTTCGCTGAGGGCGTGGACACCTCTTCTTTTCGGCTGGAGGCATTCCTCATTCCATCCTTGGTTTATCACCATTTTCTCAATGAGGTCCTTGGCATCCTTGACTTTGTGTTGTAAGAATGCCCCTCCGGCGGCAGCATCAAGGTGACTACGGGCCACACTGGTCAGCCCGTGGTAGAAACCTTGAATGAGGAGCCATTCCTCTATCCTATGATGAGGACAGGCACGAATGTACTCCTGGAGACGTTCCCATGCTTCGGGAATCATCTCGTCAGCTTGTTGTTGGAAGCTAGAGATCTTCCCATGAAGGGCACTGGTCTTGCCCGATGGGAAGAACTTCTTGAGGAACATGTTGGCATACTTGTCCCAGGTGGTGCCCTCCTCCTTGTTGGAGTAGAACCATTGCTTCGCCTTTCCCAATAGCGAGAATGGGAAAAGATGAAGACGGATGGCATCTACTGCAACATTCTTGATGGTGAAGGTGTCGCACAGCTCCAGGAAGTGTTGGAGATGGGCATTGGCATCCTCATGTGGCTTTCCACAGAATTGCTGAGATTGCACCATGTTGATCAGCGCAGGCTTGAGCTCAAAGGTTGCATCCCCCAAGTTGAGCTGCGGCCCTGTCGCGACATATTCGGTCGACGGCGTAGAGTACTCGGAGATGGTCGTGTTGGCCATAGCTTCCTGAACTGGTGGTGCTGAGCTTCCCTCTGAGAACGGGTCAAGGTTCAAAATGAACCTCTGAGGAGGAACTTGACGGCGTCTAGTTCTCCTCAACAACTGCTCAGGATTATCAAGATAGTTCGACGGCAGTTGGAAACTGCTCATGCACTATCTAATTTGACAATAACGAAAAACAAGACAAGTGAGGGGTTAGCCCCTGACACTAATGGATAACTAAGTATATAGTAAACTCTGGATTCTCTCCTATTAAAACAACTAGTCTGATGCTTTCCCTGGCAACGGCGCCAGAAATGCTTATTGGTACTTCTTAACGTCGTCACTAAAATAGCAACGACGCCAGAAATGCCTGGTGGGGGTATATCTTATGTCTATTGGATTATTCCGCAAGCGCACAGAATACATCGCTATAGCACTTCATCGAGGATGAGTATTCCAAGGTATCGTTATTTGTTTTATCCCAAGGGAAAGCTGAGCTAGGACTGTCTAACAGGAGAGAGGTGATATTCTTATGTTTACTATAACTCAGGTCCAACTAGTGTTATAGTGGGGTAAGTGATAGATAAGATAAATGATAATAATATGAGGTGTAAATCCTAATCTAAGGTAACTGGTAGTGTTAGCTAGGTGGGAGGACAACGAGTGAGTATAGGACTTCTATGATAACTAACTTCACTAGGGTGGACTCAATCCTAATAGATAGATGACGAAGCTAGACTGACACTAACTACTTGTGTGAGGGGAGGAAACGAGAGAGTTGGAGACAGAAACCCTACTCAAGCGAGACCAAACTTATGTACGCCCTACACTTAGAAACTAGCCCCTATGTGGTGGAAATCCCTAATGCCGAGCCTAATCTATCACTTCAGGCCAGTGCTACCCACAATCGTTCCGTCGAGACTAGTGGTCACCAACGATAAGACTAAGTATGAACACCACGTTCACACTTCTTCTTGCAACTCTTACTAACGATCAAATTAGCTTGAGCTCCTATGCAAGATAGGACGTTGATCTACACACAAGGAGTTGGTCCAGGGACCAATCTATCTAAGACAACTACACTACTAAGACTTCGTACACTACAAGGCTATAAGGACTATAGACTTGTACTAAGTAAAATCGAAAGTAAATACTAAGCAAAGTAAAGAAAGAATAATATATTAAAATAAGTGCGAAGGAAAGATACAAGAGCTATACCAGACTCTTCAGAAGCTCTGAAGACCCTGAGCAAGCTCGAGTCGACTCTAACTCCCACTCTAGACTAACTACTACTCTTGATCTCCTACAAAGATATAGTGTAACTACTGATACTAGAGATTCAGAGATGATTACAAGTGTGAACTCAGCCTCTACTTATAGGGGGAGGTGGAGTAGGGGCTACTCCACGGCCACGTCAGCGATCCGCGTGATGTCCCTTCTTGGCCTTTGGATCAAACCGACCTCCAACCCACCTTAATCTAGATGGTTGGGATCAAACCAGCACGTGCACAATGTGGGGAAGTTGGTGGGAGCCAACCGACTTCGGTTGGCCACCAGGTGGGGGTCGGCCGACCCCCTATGGTAGGTGGGACCAGCCAAAGTCGGTTGGCTGGTGTCCCCACCTGTCATAGACCTTGGTTCACCAACTTGTTGCATGTTGTCACATCGGTTCTTCTGACATGTAGTCCCATGGATCCGTGTGCTCATTATTTCCACCGTTGAGAGAAAGCACACGTTGATCTGATGGCTGAGAATTGCTCCTGGGAGGTTGCCTTGGATCGTGCCTGCATGGCACCAGTTGGATGCTGTTGACACAAAAAGTTGCGTCTCACACACAGCAAGCTGGAAAGCCTAGCTTCAATCGGGTGCCCGGGCGTTGAATCCGGAAGCGTGCCAGTCGATTTGACCTGAAAGTCGACAAGGGATAAAACGGTAAGATCAAAACTGGAACGTGTCGGGTGAGACCAGACAGTTCCATCTTTACGGCCCTGAAGCCACTTACGACGACATATAGCTATAGAAGCTATCTGCCAACATGTTTGCAAGTCATTCGGCTAATGTAACATGAATGATGTAAATATAACTGAATTGCCGAATGCGTGTATATGAAGACATGTTTGAACAAGATTATGTTATCAAAGCATATCAAACTATATCTCAGGTTTAAAGCATCATCAAGCACTTAATAATAAAAGATAAGTAACTTATAAATATAAATCTATTAAGATAACACATGCATAGGCCAATCCAACTAGTCTGCCGCACGTCTAGCCTTCATAAACCCGTCGAGCATAAACCTAAGCAAGCTAATCCACCGCATGATACCACTCACTATGAATTTACACCATTCCTTACTACTAGATCAATCCACCGCATGATACAATCTAACAATAAAGAGCTAAAAGCACGTAATTGCCTAAGTAAATCTATAAATACTCGTTACACGTGTAACCATAACCGTATCGGCAAGATTGCCGAATCGGGGTCCATGAAGAAGGAACAAACAAGCTATCACAATCTAGAGCAAAGCAAAGCCTACATCGCCGCACGATATCCGGCCTTAACTAAGATCTAAACGCTCTAACTTACTTGAACCCGCAACATGTAACAATCTTGATTGATCTAATTTGTATGGATTCGATCTATTTTATATTGAATAAACAAGAAGGGATGATCGAGAGCCGAAAAGAGTATCAATCTAGATTGGGCAAAAGAGTGTTGCAAATAAATAAAATAAATATAAAAGCATGCAACACGGGATAACTTAATGAATCTACTAGATCTTGCCAAATCTACTAGAGCCGATAACTATCTTGCTTACGCTAAGCTATCAAGCAGACGCCTGCCGCACGGCCATCCCGTCGAGATAAACAAAACACAAGCGAAGACTTCCTGTTGTCAAGTAGACGCCTGCCGCACGGCCATCCCGTCGAGATGAACAAGACTACTTGCATCACATCTAAATCCACCGCATGATACTAAACATGATAACAAGGTTGCCGGGACTTACGGAGGCCGACGGATCGATTGGCCCTCTCGAAGAACTCGACGACACGACTAAAAGGACTCGAAGGGTGGCACGTAGCCGGTTGTATTGAATTGGTTGTGAACCCTTATTACAATGGTCGAGGGCTTATATTTATACCCTGGACAAAACATGAATCCTAAGTGTTTACGAATTATCTAAACAAAATTGGAAAGATACAAATATGCCAACTCTAACCATAATCGGAGTCCTTGACTATTACGACTCCTTCCCTTTCTGGCCAGCTTCCTCTTCCCTTTTTCATGAAGCCATTGCTCAACCGACCACTTGACCATTTTGCCGAACATATAGAAAGATAGCCGACCGCACACGTGCTTGCCGAATATATAGAAAGTTAGCCGACCACACACGTGCTTGCCGAATTGCTCTCTCTGCCGCTCGCGGGCCTATCTGTCATACCCTTGACCAAAATCTGGTGTTAACACATGCCCCCTCAATTTCGAGATAAAAGGGTTTTATTTCGAAATTGACTATCAGCTCTTCGCCTAGGTCGGCACCGCCCACGCGCCCGCGACCGCCACTTGAGATCTCGTGCTTGCTACTGTCTGTCTTCAATGGCGACGGAGACTTCAACCCGACTCTATCATGGCAACGGGAACTCAAGAGGAGCTTCTAGAGGTAACCCTACTCGCATTACCCATTCGGCAATTCTCTGAATTAGTTCTCGATGTGTTCTTGATTTATTCGTTCTCACCTCTTTAAAGGAAATGAAGAACGAGATTTTGATTCCCAATCTTGCTCATCCTGGGTCATTTTTCCTTGGTCCGATGGGAGACCCCAATCCGAGGGATTTTATTGAAAAGGAAACTTTGAGGATCCCATTCAAATCGGGATTGCCCCCTAAACAGGTGGCCGAACACCTTCAAAACATGGCCCCTTCCCTCAATTGCGGTGGCGTGATTGGTACCGTAGGATGCGGGCCAAGAATAGTGATCTTTGGGAGGCACAGGATATCCAACACCGCTTAGGCTGTCATTAGCCGAAATACCCGAAATGATTCCTTGCGATTCTTTGCTTCTCACTTTTGGTCGATCTTGTCAATGCATTCATCTTCACCATGGCCCAATGTCAATCACACTGAGATGTCTTCATGATGATTTGGATTGAATATCACCAAACCGGCATACCCGACTAAGTACAAAGGCACTAGTACTCGAAAATGTAAGTCGGGAGGTGGATGGGTCAAGCATATTCGGTCTTATGCATCAAGCTGGTGGCCGTATCGACAAGGAATACGGGGCTTTCATGAATATGTGGTTATGCGAGATTCATCTTTCGCGAAGCAAGTCCAATGAGCCCACTCTGAACCATATAGTGATGGTGAAGACTTAGGCTGAGGTCAATTGATCCCCTTGGGCAAATACCTCCTAGGTATTGTTTACCATATGATGCATCGGATCACCGTTCGGATGAGGAACCAAGGTGAAATTTCTTGTGTCAATGGCCCTTGGTGGTTGGTTCGGATGTGGTTGCAACTATACATGCATCGATTGTATCAATCGACCTCCATAGCCTAGGCTTTCCATCTGTCAACTATCTTGAAGGTGAGAATCCACGACAAAAGGCTGTCTAATCGGACATATGGTAAAGCTGCATCTTCTGTGGTTATTGATATAGATATTGGCCATCTCTTCAAGCTGTTTTATAAGGGCTTTGACCAAATAATTTGGTTCCCCTACAGAGGAAATGAAAACCTGACTCTGCCTTGCAAATTCAGCTATCAATTGGGCTGCATAGATGATGAATCCAAGGAGATCTTCAACTGTTTCATCGGGCCTTGTGCTTTGCCGAGAATTCCATCATGGCGGCCTGGTAAACCCAACTTATGAATTTTATAACCCCAACATGGTTGCCGGGCAACTAGGATTTCGTCAATTGCCTCCAAGGTTATATTTTTCAAGCATCATAAAACCTAGGGAGGTTCCGTCAAACATCACTGAGACCAACAAAGTTTTCAACTTGGGATGTAATTTTCCATTATATGGACCTGATCCTTTGTAACAACCGAGGTTGCCCATCCTTTATTTAAATCGATGGCAAGAATGGCGCCCTCACATTTTCAAGCACTCAAGCCCACCTTCTATGCCAAGTCCTCATGCCTCAATTCACTTCGATGATGAGGTATTTCTCTTTCTCGAACTTCTTGTTCTTGATCTTTTACCTAATCGCTTCTTTGAACGGGACAATGCTCCTCCAAGCCCCCCAGAAGTTCAATATTGGCAACCTGGTCCGATTGCTGCATTAGGACATGATGCACCAACTTTAGCAGTATTCAACAGGACCTCCGTCGATGAGATAGTGCTCCGAAGGACTCGAAAAGGAAGACTCCTTCTTCTCCCAAAGACACTATCTTGTTCCCAAGAAGATAAGGTCAAAGAAAGCTAAACCAACTCCTCAGGTATGAATGCCCCCAGTCTTTCTGTCTCTACTTGTTAAGATGCCCATATTTATCATTCCCATTACTGGTACAAGCCAATCTTCAGAGCTTTGAAAAAACAGTGACTTTGGAGGATTCCCTTGACGTATCCACTAGTCAGGCAGATGCCGATGAGCCTGTTGGCAACCCTGGTATATACTTGCATTTTATGCCTCTCTCTCTTCTAAATAATGTACTGGTATTCATCATGTGTTTCATGGTTTAGATGAGCAAGGAAAAGCAACGAAGCACTCACTCCTCATCGTGACAGATCCCTCAATTAAGGCTATACAAAGTTGCCTCAACAAGCCATGTTAATTCCCGAGGCATCCACTATGTTAATTACCCAGGATATTGATTCCACTATGGATGCAATTGATCAAGTTTTTGCCGAAGAGGTATCACTCTTACTTCATTCGGCTATTTTTCACTTAGACCGAATCACTTGACTAAACTACTTTTTTCCCTGTTTCATCAACGAACCGCTCACCCACAAGCCAGCTTTTTCCCTTATTCTTTGAAGAATTTCTTTGGGGATGATGAAGTTTCTTCTAATCAGTGATTATCGTCGAGAGAATCAAGCCAAGCCGATGGATATAATTTTATTTCGAAAAAGGATGTTGTTGCTTTGACCCAAGATTTGGACAAAATAAGGGAAATAGCGAGCTCATTGATCAAGAGCTTCCTTCCAATCTTAAAGCTGCTATAGATGCCTTATCCCACCTCGACGATCACTTTGCTGCTATCAAGAGGGCACATAAGAATATATCCACCAAGGCTAACTTGGAGAGAGGTAAAGTGGCTAAAGAACAGCAGGTCAAGGAGCTTTACTCTGACATCAAGTCAACCGAGCACCTCTTGAGCACTTTGGGACCAGAACTGCAAATTATGAGAGATGAAAGAACCAAGCTTGAAGCTCAGCTAGCTCAATTAAATGCCAATATTCATCTCATGAAGCCAAGCTTGCCAACCTGCCACGTCTTGACTTGGCTAAGTCCAAAATTCAGTCAGTCATCAAGCAGACGCGGCTGATTAAGAGCAAATTATCAAAGATCCAAGACTCGAAGAAGAGGATCAAAAAGCTCTTGATGAAGTTAACCGAATCAAGGCCGATGCTTTTGATGTCATTAACTCTTTTCTGAACGCATAGATATTTGGCTTGTATTTTGAAGGTGTAAATATTTAGGTCCGGCCCTGTTATACCTGAGAACAATCTCCTTTCCCTGAATCATGGGAAATTTTCGTCTTTTCTCTTTCTTCTCTGCTTCTGTTATCATTCGGCTGTTCCTGAGTATGACTATACTCACACCTGTTCAAATTAGCCGAACACAACCGCTGTAGACTCAAGTACACGCTTTTAGCCGAATGGTTCTCATTCAGCTATTTAGCCGACGCATCTTTGTAACCGAATCGCCGCGAGAATGGGCTTGGCCCAACTCAATACCGGCCCATAGAAGTGTGAAAACCCTAATCGTCGGTTGGTTTTCCCGCAGGTTCCGCCACGGCTCCCATCATTCATAAATAGAGCCACTCGGCTCCCATCATCACCACGCCAAGCAGTTGCCATCTCCAATCTCTTCCACTTCCTCAAGCCAAAAAAACCCCCACCACCACCAATGGCGAGCGGCGGCGATCGCGGCAAGCGCCTGGCCGAGGACGAGGCGGAGGGAAGCAATGCCCGGCCGGAGGTGAGAAATTTTCATCTCTTCGAGTCGAGTTGCCACAGATCTTGTTTCCTTTCACCCGATCCGGGCCTTGCCCCTTGCGGTTATTCACCTTCTTCATTTTGTTTCGGGGTGCGGGGTCGCCGCGACTACGCCGCCAACTTCCGAGGAGGCGAGGTCACCCGGCCGGCACTCACACTCCTCCTCCCGCTCTCGCTCCCGCTCGCGGCGGACGTGGCGGAGGGAAGCAACCGTGGCGGACGCCGTCTGCAGTAATAACCTCTCTACGTCTTCCGTATTTTTTATATATATAGCCGATCTTGATTGCACCTTGCTTGTAGGACGGCGAGAATCAAGCTGCCGCCAATGGCGCTTCTCGGCGCGCCGGCCCGCGGCGGCCGCGGTGCTCGCTCGTTTTCCGGCCCTGCTCCGGCCCGGCTCCTGCTCCTGCTCCGGTGCGGCCTGCGCCTCGGCCTCGTTGGGGTCCTCCTCCCGGCAGCTCGCCGCCCTATATGGGATAGGAACGACGAGGAGATCCCGGCGTACACCCGCTACGACGCCGACGCCTACCGCCGCGAGAGGGTCGAGGCGCGGGAGCTTCTTGGTGAAGAAACCAAGAAGTTCGGGATCGCCCAGCTGGAATGGGAAGACAACTGCCGGCAGCTGAGCGAGGCCATTACCAGTATTTGCTCTACAATCATTGCTTTGATTCCCGTTCTTCCCGATCTATTTGTTCATGGGTCTGTCTTGTGTTTTGCAGATCTCTCCAATGAGCTCAACCGCCTGAAGGTGGCGGCGACGAGGGTGGCCGATCAGGTGAACACCAGGGGACCGACCGTGGCGGATCGTCTGAGGCGGTGCGATCGATTGATCGGGCGGCCCTTCATGGTGTGCGCCTTGGCACTTCCTCGGCTTGGCGGGGATGTCGTCCCGGACCGGGACGACTACGCTCCCATGCCGGTCGGCTTCCGGGTGGTCTCCCCACGAGGTCGACGGCATCGAGGGTCTCCCCGGCGGCGTACGACGACCACGCCGACACCATGGCCAACGCCACCAACCCGAGTCCGTCCTCAACAAGCTCTTCACCGAGGAAGAGGAGTAGCTTGTATTAGGGCCGGCGCGGGTTGTAAAATAAAAACTTTTAATGAAGAATGTTGGTCTTCTCCTTGCTTTCGCTTGTCTTAGCTGCAATGGCGTTTTAGCGATCGTGTTTGTTCTTGCGAATTTTCCTCACTCCTTAGTCAGAACTCGACTGCAACATTCTCCCGAACGACATTTTCCCGAGCGCATGACGTCATCTTAGCCGATTAGATCTTGGCACTGCTCCATGACTTGACATTTTGTAGCGTAGCTCTTCAATTCCCTTTATCTTTCCCCGATAAACCTACCAGCTGAGAGATAAAACTGTTCACTTATATTCTAAAAAATTGGCTAAAGGCGATACAATTGCATCGGCTATTTCTGTTCTGAAGACGATACTCATGATATCGGCTATTTTTGCACTAGAGGCGATACAATAATATCGGCTATTTTCTCCAACTTCTTCCCTTTGTCTTGAAGGCGATTTTTCATTCAATCGGCTATACCATGTTTAAGTCATAGTCACAATTAAGATCCAACTTCAACACTTGGATAAAACTTCTTAAGGTATCTGCCATTGATGGCTCTAGTAAGTTCTTCTCCAAATAGCGTTTTCAATATATACGCATTACCAGGTGCACAACTGACAACTCGAAAAGGCCCTTCCCAATTTGGTGACCATTTGCCAAATGTCTTATCCTTTGTGCCAATTGACAATATCGTTTTTCAAACCAAGTCTTCCTCTACAAATTGCTTAACTTTAACTTTCTTGTTGTAGTACTTGGCAACACGCATTTTATTCTTCTCAATGTTCTCCAAAGCTTTAAGACAAATCAAATGCAAATCTTCCAATTCATCCATCATCAAATCCTTATAATCTTTATCCGTCAAGTCCTTTTGCAATTCAACTCTCCTTATCCCGATTGCAACTCCCAAGGCATTACAGCATTATGTCCATAAACCAACTCATATGAAGATGCTTGTGTGGACCCATGGCAAGCCATTCGGTAAGCCCATAATGCTTCATTAAGGACCAAGTGCCATTTCCTTGGCTTCTCATCGATCTTCTTTTGGATGATTTTGATCATGATCTTATTTGATGCCTCTGCTTGGCCATTGGCTTGTGCATAATAAGGGGAAGAATTATATAACCTTATCCCCATGCTTTCGGCAAAGTCACAAAATTCTGAAGAAGTGAACTGAGTCCCCTGATCAGTTGTAATGGTCTGTGGAATCCCAAACCTATGAATTATATGCTCTTTGACAAAGCTGACCATATTCTCTGATGTTACTGTTTTCAAAGGGATAGCTTCAACCCACTTGGTAAAATAATCGGTAGCTAATAACACAAACTTGTGTCCTTTCTTTGGATGGAGGATTAATCGTCCAATTAAATCTATGCCCCATCCTCCGAATGGCCATGGTTTGATTATCGGGTTCGAGCGAGATGGTGCTCTTTGAACATTACCAAATATCGACAATCTCGACACCCTTTGTAATATTCAAAGCAATCCTCCAACATAGTCGGCCAAAAGTACCTGTTCTCCCGATTATCCACTTCATTCGGTAAAGCCGACCGATGTGCACCACAAGCCCCTTCATGAACCTCAAACATAATCTTCTTAGCCTCCTCTTGACTCAAGCACTTGAGCAACACTCCATCTATAGACTTGTGGTACAATTGATCATCAAGAAGTATAAATTTAAGGGCCTTATACCTGAGCCTTCGGGAAACTTTTTGAGATGGATCTTTCAGATAACTGATAATATCACTTCTCCAATCATTATCCACTTGATCAGTATTGAAAGCACCTTCTTCTATTGTAAAAACTTCATGATTCTCTCGATATCCAGAGGCTGCTTGAGCTAATTTATTTGCTTCTCCATTGTGCTCTCTGGGTATATGATGCAAAGTAACCACTGAAAAGCTTCTTAGAAGTTCCCGACATTGTTCATGGTACCCTTGCAGTACATCATTTTTGCATTCATATTGTCCCGTCAACCGATTGATCACCAATTGTAATCACCAAATATCTCGATAGCAAGGGGCTTTCACTTCTATTAAGTAGAAGCCCTCTAAGCAAAGCTTCATACTCGCTTGATTGTTAGTGACAGGATATTCAATTGAAAAAGCAAACTCAAATGTCTTTCCACGTGGGGATATCAAAAGAATACCAGCACCACCACCTTTGTCACATGATGATCCATCAAACAATAATGCCCATGGGGCAATGTTAACCATATCAACAGATAAACCACGATGCTGAGTAATAAAATCGGCAATTATCTGTCCCTTCATTGCTTTTGCCGACTCATATCTCAGATTAAACTCTGATAGTGCTAATACCCATTTGCCGATCCTTCCATTTAAAATCGGCATTGATAACATGTGCTTAATTACATCAAAATTAGACACCACCACACATTCGGCATTTAACAAATAGTGCCGAAATTTGGTGCATGAGTAATGTCACGCCCATTTTTAAGGACAAGAATGAGGCGTATCCAAGCCTTATGTGAATCCCCAGAAGTCATCCACATAAGTTGACAAATCGAATAAATTGTACCATCTCAAAGTTTATTACATCACGACAGAATAAATATCACATAGTCTTTACATAAATAGACAATAACAAAGGTAGACTCTCAAACACCACTAAACTCTCAAACGATGGTAGACTCTCAATAGCGGAAGCTTCAACACAGGGACACGTCAACTGGTTGACTCAAGCTAGTAATCATGGCGGTAGCTCTCAATCCAATCGACTGTTACCCATCCGGATTTTCCAAGTAATGAAGTAAAACAAGTGTAAGTACAACGTACTTAGCAAGCATAGCGGGGGTATATGAAGCTCAAAAGGCCGACACCGGTTGGTTTGCATTAGCTTTTAGTGTATGTCATATTTTAGCAATTAGCATCAAGGTAGTGTCCCATAACCACATGATAAAGTAAACATGATAAAGGTAATTTAAACATCATTAAAGCATAAAACATATTTAATGGGGGTGATCACTTATTCGGTAAGAATCCCATGGCCGCCTAGCAGTGGGCACGAACGACATATCGATTTAACTCGCGAGAGGTGTACCCTTTCCCGTGAGTCGTGATTTGCCCTTTCGCCCGAGGGGATCGGCCTCTTAGTTCTCTACCAAGGAAAATAGGCGGGGTTCACTATAAAGTTATGCATAGGTTCGTCTAACAAGATAGGGTTGCGGGGTCATCGGATGTAGGGAATCCCTCCTCCCAAAGTAGCACAATACCTACCGGCTATACATACCATGGAGAAGCCGCCTATACCCAACTCGCACTCCTCTAACTTGCTAGAAAAGGTCCTAAGCACAACTAGAGCCGAGCCATGTAGCTCCCACGGTGGCACGTTAAGTCTGGGATGATCGCTTACAAATAAGTCATCTTAATCAAGGTTGCATAATTAATTAATCATGTTACAAGATCATGGTAAAAGCACTAGCATCACTACCC